>JAVQKC010149101.1:0-12656 GCA_036025475.1 Philypnodon macrostomus | reverse complement strand
CCCCCCCCCCCCCCCCCCCCCCCCCCCCCCCCCCGGTTATATTGTATTTCTTAGCTACTTCAGTAGGTGTTCAGTGTAATGGCTTCTCAAACCATGGTACAGGTATCAGTGGTGGTTCTTTCTAGTGGTACTCAGGAGTCCTTAGCAATTCAAGGCTCTGATAGTGGTCCAGGAATTTGTCCGGGTTTAGTCTTTATTTAGATCTGGTTTAGACTTGGATTAATCTTCAATTAGTTTTTTGTTCTAGGATGGATCTTTTTTTATGTGGTATTTAGTAAGATTTATACAAACTATTCACCCTAGACACAACTCACCGTCTCCTCCTCCACTACTTCTGTCACTATCTCCATACTGGCTTTCTTGGTTTCGGCGAGGCTCTTTGGTTTGGTGGATTCCAGTCGTTTAGGCTTGGCGTCGGCAGGTTTGGGGGTGTCTTTTTGGGGAACGGGAGATGGGGTGCGGGTCTGGAGTGCTTTCACAGCCCCCGTTTTGGCGGGAGGGGGTAAACGAGCCAGGCTGGAGGGGTGAAAGTCATCCTCCAACCCCTCAAGCTCCTCAGGGGGAGGGACTTTGACCTCGGCTTTGACATAGTAGCTGTGGAACTGAGAGTGGATCTGTCCATTACTGGGGTTAGATGCCGGTACGGGGGCTGGTTTGAGAGGGAGGGGGGCCTCGTGTGGCTTTACTTCCTGTTTGAGAGAGATTTTGGACGCTGCCATTGTGATACCTAAAAGGCAAAGAAATTGACATTTTCAAATAATAACAGGCATTTTCGCACATTATAGTTACAGGAACTAAGAACCACTAAGAAACACCCCACCCCCTATTCAGCCTCAGGAACCCCCAGACCCAAGAACCATTGTCATATTGTTTTGGCACTGGCCACAGGACGGCGACGTCATCGCTGCAACGGTGTGTGATGCTACTTTAGTGCACCAGAGAGTGAGCTACCACAACAACGGTTGCATCTAAAATCATCAACATGCACCTCCTTTTGCCTGCTCCTAGTAAATGTAGTTTATGAATGAAGACCACTAGACAAAACACTAAAGGCTCCAAAAGCATCACTGAGAGAGAAAGGTCTAAGCGGTCACTATGAGGACTGCTAAGCTAGGCTTCACAATAAATACACAACAAACAATGAACAGACTAGATGAGACTCACCGCAGCTGTGGCACATCTGCTCCTCTGTCCAAATAAACATCTAGTCAAATAAATCCATTTAATCCATGTCCTTTTCATTTATCAGGGACATTAGAGTTATGCCCTTCAAGCAGCAGCGTGCATTCTAATTAGCCATGTGGCCTTTTTAGCTTTCACTTTCTACCTAATTTAACCTCTTAGGCACATGTGCACTGCTGCCGTAGCGAAGTATTATAAAGTTGTGTATCAATAACTAGAGACATGCAAGAAGTCAGACATTTGACACTTTGATAAAGGGAGCAAAGGGTAACTTCAAACTAACTCAAAACTCATGTCACAAACGTCACTACATCGCTGTGTCACCAAAAGTTTCCTGCCAGGTGAAAAGTACCTGCCCTGGAGCAGGAGGTAAAATTAGTCCCTAAAACTGCCAGCCCTCTGGTTAAACCCAATCAAACTATTTGTCCCAGTTTTTTAGCCATAAACAGCATTATCATTTGAGAGTTGTTACCTGCGTTGACTGCCTCAGGAGTGGGGGCCTTGTTCTCTTTTCCAGCAGGCTTGGTGGGGGTGAAGAAGGTCTTTTTTGGTGCAGGTGCAGGTGGGGGAGCAGGTGCGGGTGGGGGTGGGGGTGATGGAGGCGGGCTGGGGACGGGGCTCTCAGAGGGGGACTGCTGTGGAGTGGTGCCTTTTCTGTAAAAATGAGGACTTCCTGATGGAGACTTCTCCTGCTTCTCCTCCACCACCTCCTTCACCTCCACCGGCTCGTTGTACTTCTGTCGGATGTAATCAGGACCTATGATTTTTAAAAGTTAGCCAAGCAAAAGTTGAAATAGACTTATAGGGATCCAACAAAATTAATGCATTTAATACACAAGCTAGCTTCTGTTGGCTAGTAGCTACATATAATGCTCTAATCTAAAAAAAGAAATGCCAGTGACCACACCCCTAATATGTATATGTATCTAAAGCTACAGTAAACAGAAAACAAGACCAGTTCCAGTCATGTAACAAGATGGAATTTCAGTGCAAATTTTAGACTTTGTAGACTTGTTCAACGTCCTTTATGTAAAACAGTGCTTATATTAAGGGAACACACTTTTGCTGCTACACCACCTGTCACTCTGTGATGATGTGAGCAGCAGTGACTTCTCTCTCTTTACCTGTCTGTCCACCTGTCCATCCACCTGTTCGTCCACCTGTTCATCCACCTGCCCCTCCACCTGTCCCTCCACTACACACTTCAAACACCAGCCGACGGTCGGAGGAATTCCCCTGCATTCAGGCCAGGCCCCCCCTCTTTCCACTGTCCTGGCCCGCGCTGAAGTCACACACAGCGCTGTTGTTTTTAGCAGCCCTGTTAACTGCACTGACATACAGGACATTCAGCCACTGCTGCGTCACATACTTGTACTCCTATATGTCCCGCATTAAGGACCAAGCCTCACAGTGTGAGGGGAGACAGAAGAGATGGGCACTTTTGGTATGACTCCACCCTCAGTGAGCCGCAGCTGTTACTGAGTCTGTGCACTGAAAGTCTATGTTTATGGGACTGACTTACAAAATCTCAATTCAATGACTGTACCTGCTGTTTAGTTGATACCACATACTGATACGAGAGAGTTATTGCAGTAACAGTGAGTTAAAGGGAGCTTACTGTATCTGCTTTTTTGATACACCTACAACGCCTCAAATGTGAGATTTATCCAAATATTCAAACATTCATTCAGCACACTATAAAACATTGAGGTTTTCTGCTACACAAACCCTCTCCATGCAACCCCCCTCTTTCTGAAACACTGAATTAGGACTTTGACTATTCATTTGACTCATTTCATTTTCCAAGGAAACGCAACCAGAAGGTTTTATAACAAATATTAAGTTCCATTTTTTTTTGTCATTTAACAATAAAGGCAATAAAACTAGTTATACAAATAAAACTTTAGTCTTTGGCTCCAGTCAGTGTGTCTCTGATTTAAAAAAAAAAATTGTGGATATAGAAAAAAGTTAAAAGTAGTCTAACTAGTCCATAGTTGACTAAAATAGTGGAGTTACCTGGCTGGTGGAAGTTAGGAGACAGCTCTCTGGCCACAGCTCGGGCGATATCTGACTCCTGATTGGCTGACTGCGCAGCTGCATCTGCAGCGTCTGCTTTGGCTCTGGCATGGGCTGTTCTGCAACAGATAATTACACATACACCGATCAGGCATGACATTATGACCACTGACAGGTGAAGAGAATAACACATCAGGGCTCTTTTTCAACCACATCACCACATTTAACACTGCAGTTTTATTATTGGCTTTACTGTATCTTTTGTGTTTTATGCAGAAAACAGAGGGTTGTAGGCTATGATTTTCAAAACATATCTAATAAACTAGGCCTGTGCTGTTGTCCCCGACAGCGAAACGGCCCCATACGTCTGATACAACTATCCTCAACGGAAACCTTAATCAGACATTGTGTGGTTTTTAAGGGTTTTAATATTGTTAACAAGCAATTAAGAGGCCTCGCCCCAAAGCCATGACGAACATTGGAAGGGTCTATTTGACTTTTTTGATTTGTCTGGATGTTTGTGAAGAATATTTTTGCCAAATCTTGAAAATTCCCTAAAACTACATTCTTCTTTCAGTCTATAGAGGGCGCTATAGAGGTAACTGCCATCATATTAGTCAGATGTGTTCAGGGCCGGGGGGTAATTAGGTATTTCAGGTTTGGGCAAAGTATGTGCAAGTTAGAGGCTGTCAAATATACCTGACCTCCCAATTTCAATTCAAAACTAGGCCTGTGCCATCGTCCCCGACAGCAAGGTGTACATCGGTGAAACGGCCCCATACGTCTGCCGCATACGTCTGCCCCATACGTCTGCCCAATACGTCTGCCCCATACGTCTGCCCCATAAGTCTGCCCCATACATCTGCCCATACGTCTGCCCCATACGTCTGCTACAACTGTCACCAACGGGCACCTTAATCAAACAGGTTAGAGCCTAATCGGGCAAAGTATGTGCAAGTTAGAGGCTGTCAAATATACCTGACCTCCCAAATTCAAATGAAAATGTCCGACTTCCTGTTTGTTGTAGGGTGGGGTCATAATAATATTTTATGTTGGGTACACTGTGGAGAATCACTGTACCAAGTTTCATTGCTCTCTGCCAAAGTAAGTGGGTCCCATAGGGGTCATAAACATGGGGGCGCTATAGAGTCATTCTTTATTTGACCTCTGTAATGTGCCCATGTACATTAAGTATGCAATTGCCCGGATCAATGTGCCAAAATTCACGCAATTTCATTTATGTTCAGCAGGATTATTGGCTCAATAAAAGTGCATCAAAATATTAATTAGTGAATTACTTAATCGTCATTAATCGAAGATGTACCAAACTCAATCCAGTTCTGCATCTTCATGATATGTACCTGTGTGCAACAGTTGAAAAAGATCCAGCAAAGACTTTTTGAGTTGGCCCGTTATTAATTCATTACTTCATTAATATTCATCGAAGAAGTACCCAAATCGATACAGTTCGGCGTCTTTATGGTATGTACCTGTGTGCAAATGTTGAAAATGATCCGACAATTCGTTTTTGAGTTATCTCGTTCACAGCTAGGATCTGCGGACGCGGACGAACACCGACGTGATTCCATAATATCGTCGACTATACATTCACTCATTCATTCTGCTACTATGAGCTTTAGGCGGGGCAAATCCTGGACAATGGTCAGTTAGACCTACTTACATACAGACAGAAAAACTATTTTGAGAGTAAAGTTGAAAAAAGTTTTATGTTTTATTATGAACTGTTTTTTGTAATTAGTTGATTTAGCAAATTTGACTTCTATTCAAGTTGTGAGCGATTTATTTCCCGGGATTTTAAAGCTTCAAGGATATATTCGCACACTGCAAAACATTAGAGATGACATTTCTAATGAGAGCCCAAATGTCAGTGACTTTGAAGCCAAATTCCTTGACAGCAAAAAATTGGTTGTGCTGCAGGAAAAATACTAATTAGTAATTTCTGTGTTCATTGAAACACATTTTGTAAAGATTGTAGTTTAGTTATGGCATTTTTTCAACTTTGTGAGCAGTTTTATTTTACAGGGGATACATAATCAGATGAGGAGGGACTGAGAAACTTTTGGGGCAGTTACTTTGTCCCATATTTTTAATTCAAAACTTTGCAATGCACAAAATTTGGCAACAGTCTTCAATCTGCTTCCTAAAGGATGTGTAAAAATGTTTTTCGCATTTTACCTCCACCAAGGCATTAGCCCCGTCTTGCAATGGTAAAGATATAGTAGCTTCTAGTCCTTTGGTAAATGATCTGTCTATAGATAGAGATGCAAAGGCCGTATATATCACAAAGACAAAATCTATCTTACTCATGTGCTTTTACTGACCCTGTAGAGCCTGTTCACCTCATTATGTAATAAAATCGCATTTCGCAATAAATCGATACAATGCAATATGTAAGCAAATTTAACACATTTTAGTTTTGTACACAATATGTTTTGTGTAAGTTTTAACAAAATGTTGCTGAAGAACTTTTGAATTTTGTAATAACTTTCAAAATAACTCAAAATGTAACAACTTAATACAAAATGGGTATATTGTGTTGGGTCAGTTTATTACAAAATACAGCAGTTTATTACAAAATGTGGTTTTATTACACAGTTAAGTGAAAATGTTATTACATTTTGACATTACATAATGCGGCATTATTACATATTGTGGCTCTACAGATACCATGTGGTTAGTAGATATTGAGACCCTATCTTGCAATGAAGCCCACACTTACGTAAAACCTATGTTAACATTTTACCAAAATTGCTAAATGTATGCTTCAAGTATTGTTATCGTTAGCCTTACAAACACAATTATTTCAAAAGTACTTCACCAATTTGGCTGACATTTGCAGGGAAGGTCAGAAATTACACAAGGAATCCAGGATTAATTTAAAAAAATGCCAACTATTAGCAGCTTGAAAAAGTACTCAACCAAAGACACTTATAAAGAGTGAAAAATCAAATCTACCCAAAAGTGTCCACATTCTGCTGCACATTCAAGCTCTTTTTACACCAAGGTCACGCCATTTCCTCCCACATCAGTTTGGTCAACAGAAAGTTTCCCGGGGCTGGGGGCTGGATTTTTCACACCGAGCATCAAATAAAATGTGTTTTTAAAGTCTCAAAGATCAGAGCTCGAAGCAGCACCGCAAACACAAACACAAACCTTTACTCTTACCGTGTCTGACATTAAAAACAGCCAAATGGTGAAAAATATTTGGGTTTTTGAGAACAACTGAAGACGGGGCATCAAAGATCATATTTCAATTTTGGTTTAGTTCCTAGTTTATACCCGATTTAATTTTGGTTAATACCCGGTTTAGACTCCTTTTACACTTGGTTAGCACTGGGTTTTGTTCTTGTTTAGACCTGGTATGGTCCTGGTTTAGTCCTGTACTGTTATAGACCTAGTTTAGATTCTGTATAGTTCTGAATTAGTCTTGGTTTAGACTGGTTTAGTTTGTGTTTAGACCCAATTTGGTTCTGTACTGTTTTAGACCCTGTTAACACCCCACTTACTGTACTTCTGGTTTAGACTTGGTTTTGTCTTTGAAAGTAAAAACATCAAAACAACCCAATGATGAGGTTGTTGAACAAGGTTGTTGATACAGAGATCAGAAATAATTGCATTCTTTTGAAAAGCTATACACAAGCTAATAAAAAATATCTTTCAGGAAATGTATTGATTTTGTTGAATTCCTACTAGTTTGATCAAGGGCTATAGTAAATGTACCTCAGCTACAGCAAATAGAACAAGGGTGAGTTCAATGTGATGAAAGCTGAAGGTCGGACCAGATAAAAGACAGCATTTCTATTTATGTATTAAGGCACAAAAAGGAACTCATCAATGTGACAAATTTACTATAGACGCAAAACACAATGACTAATGCTGAAGAGACAAAAGAGGATTCCAAGTCTATTGAGGTTTGCACATTTACAACGTTTTTAATTTCACTCTTACTATTAAAGGTTTAATTATTATTATTTTCCCTCCCCTGGCCTCTAAAGCAACATCAAATCAGAGTGCGTGGGTTACCACTTTGACCAATAGAAGTCGAGTTTTAAAAGTCCAAATTTACGGGAGAAAATACAAAAAAAAATTTTAATAAAATAAAATACAAAATATAAAATTACTATACTGCTATAAATACTAAACATGGCCATAACAATATACAAAATCACACAACTACAATTATAACTATATAACTGAACACTTCATGAATGCATCACTAAAAACTAGAATGCACTCGGCGTGCGCAGGCCTCCACCAAGGCAGCTCATTTTCCATATACACTAGCACTGTTTTTGTTATTTTTTACATAAGAGTGCTTTCTGTGAAGGATGGGGGGAGGAAACTCATGCCTGCCTTGTGTTGTATTGGCATGCCTCTGGGCTAACAGATGGCATTTTTTGAAGAAACCCTGGTTCCTGACAGTGATCCAGATCGCTCCCAAAATTGAATCAATTGTTCCTTGTGTCATTTCTGAGATTCCCTGAAAATTTCATCCAAACCGTTGAAGTACTTTTTGAGTGAAGTTGCTAACAGATGTAATTCCTCAGTGTCTACAGCAGAGATGAAGAACACTTATTTCAGGTGTGACTACAGCTTTGTGGATTTGCTCAAAAACAAATAAATAAATAAATAAATAAATAAAGAGAATAAAACTGCTTTTTGTGGTGGTTTTATTCACAATCCATGCATCTGCAGCTTATTCCCTGATCACTTCTTTAACATGATCCATCACAGACATAAATAGGCCACTCGTGTGTGATGTTTTACACAAAGAGGAGTTTCAGTGAAAATCCCCCTCGGTCTCTGTGTGTCCCTGTGGACGTGGGGAAGGACTGCAATACCAGGAAAATATGATAAAATACTGTACGTGATGACAGCTGAAAATGCTGGAATAAAGATAAGGGCTGCAATATTTGTAAAATGGTAATTCGATAAAAATATAGAATATTTTATTTCATGTAGAGCCAGTTTTGGTCCTTTGAGTTTGAGTCCTTCTCTGGTAAAGGGCTTTACATTTAGACCTGGTTTATTCCTTGGGTAGGCATGATTTAGTCCTGGTTTAGCCTTTAATTACCTCCGCCAAGGAGGTAATGTTTTCGGTCTGTCCGTCTGTAAGCAACTGAACTCCAAATCTACTGAACAGATTTTTATTAAATTGTCAGGGAAGGTCAGGAATGATTGTGAATTGTTGTCATTAATAGAAACAAAGAGTCTGGAGGGGTGTCCAGTCCCACAGAAGGTTTTATTTAGAACTGTTTATTTTAGGAGTGCATATAGGGGAAATGAGCTACCTTGTAGAGGTCTGCACGCGCTGAGTGCTTTCTAGTTAGTCCTGCTTTTGTCCTAATGGAAACACTTGGGCAAAATTCATATTGAACTGAACTAGGACTAAAGCTAAAACTATAAGCTAAACCAGAATTGTGGAAAAGATCTAAACCAGGACTAAGCAAGGTCTAAATCAAGTCTAAACCAGGACTAAATCCTCATCTAACTCATGATTATGCTTTGCCAAAGTCAATATGAAAATAATCTTAACCAGGACTAAAAAAAACGCTTTATGTAAACGAAGATGATAAAGGTCTAAACTAGGACTAAATGTACCAGGTCTAAACCAGACTGTATGTTACTGTAGTTCATCAAGCAATATTACCTGTAGGGAAATATCAGAATTTGATTAACTCAAGATTAGTTAATTTTAGTTAACTTTGTATTTTGTGTCCTGCTCAGAAGACTACTGCTTCATAAAACCCTGACGGGGAAGAGCAGGGCATAAATGAATGAATTAATACGATTCAACCATCTTCAATTAGATCATCACAACTTTATTACCTGTCACATTTCAGTCCATAACGGTCCTGCAGTATATTGGGATACTGCATTTGGTGATCGTTAAGATAAATATACTACGCGGTCCTCTAGTGTACTCAGTCACAGTGCGGTACAGTATCTTGGCCGGTGTTGCCGCGGTGACGGTGGCGTGATTGATGGGGCGGTAAACAAACGTCCGGGGGGAATGTGTGCCTGCTCCCGTCTGCTCCTCCGCGCCAAATCAAGACACTGAGAAGAGATGAATCTAAAGAGAGCCTCCGATCGTGGGAGTCACAGATCATGAATTAATGAATATGTGTTGATAATGGGAGTGTCAGGAAGAGTACAGGCTTTTGAATGAAACAAGTCACATTCATTCCACATTAAGATTGATTTATATCTATTTTTACACTTTTTGTGAGCATCAAATTAAAAGAAATTAACTTCACAACTAATTCTGGGAGTTTGGAAATACATTCGACCAAATTTTTTAGCTGTGGGTTCGAATCCCCGCCCGAGCGTATACTGTCATTTTGTCCCTGGGCAAGACACTTAACCCACATTGCCTGTGAATGAATGTGGTTGTGTGACTGGCAGCCATGCCTCTTGTCAGTGTGCCCCAGGGCAGCTGTGGCTACACAAGTAGCTTACCACCACCGGGTGTGACTGAGGAGTGAATGAATAATGGAATTGTAAAGCACCTTTGAGTCTTGAGAAAAGCGCTAAAGACCCTTTCAAAGTTTGTAAACAGAAAGTTCTTAATTCTGGGATGTAGGCAACTTGAGGCAAGACTGAGAAATTAGCATTAACCACAAAATATTGCAAATAAAGACTCACATGTAGGTGATGTCAGAGCCTGGGTAGGGAACATTAGTGAATGTACCTCACATTGTATGTTTATTTAATGTACACATGAGTAACAGTTCTTACAGAAATGTCGATGACCACGATATGAATTTTCAACATTCCGTATGACATCATTTTAAAGGGTCTATCTATCGTTTATATATTTAGATTATCATGTAAAAACTTCTGTCATGTTTCGGGACATTAACATGGTTTAAAGGCAATGCCACAGTTCATTGGCACAAGTGTTTGTATCTGTTAATTTATATTAATTAATCCCTGCTCTGCTCTCTAGACGATGTAATTATACAATACATAAGCAGTTACTATACTAAACTACTATAGTGTCGATCTCCCCGTCTCCCCGAGCCTCTGATGTGAACACTTCTCCACTCAGCCCAGAAAAGTTTTGATGCCAACCTGGGACCTTATTTTCTTGCCTGAAGCAACTTCCTCTGCTGTCAAAACACTAAAAACTGTCTCTAAATTAGGCTCCAAACCCAACTTAAAGCTGTCTCAGGAGAACACAGCGCGGTAAATGAGATTTTTAAACACAATACAAGCTTCAGAATCATAAATCATTCTCTGTTAGCGATGAAGAATGGCAACATGTACCATTAAGGTTACAGAGTATTGCTCTGTTTCACACCTGCATGTCCGCACCAAGGTCCGCTCTTAGAACATCCAGATTATTCCAGATTACCAAATCAGGTCAGAATGAGGACTGAACCAGGTCTAAACCAAGACCTAACAAGGAATAAACCAAGATTATTCCTTGCTAGAATTTAACCAGAACGTAACCACGCTGGGCTAAACTAAGTCTAAACCAGGGCTAAACCATGCTGGGCTAAGTCTAAACCAAAACTAAACCACGCTGGGATAAACTAAGTCTAAACCAAAACTAAACCACGCTGGGCTAAACTAAGTCTAATCCAGGGCTAAACTAAAACTAAACCACGCTGGGCTAAACTAAGTCTAAACCAAAACTAAACCATGCTGGGCTAAACTAAGTCTAATCCAGGGCTAAACTAAAACTAAACCATGCTGGGCTAAGTCTAAACTAAAACTAAACCATTCTGGGCTAAGTCTAAACTAAAACTAAACCATGCTGGGCTAAACTAAGTCTAAACCAGGACCAAAACAATCCAGGTCTAATCTGGGTCTAAACAGGCGCTGTACAATTTTGAAGAAATATCTAATTGATTTTAATTGATTTCTAATTTCATGACAAATATTATGATTGTGATGGGATTTGTGATTCAGTTCACAGCACATTTTAAAACCTGTCTGGAAGAAGAGTCACAGGTCAAACCTACAAGGTAAGTGCAGAGGTATATAACCAGGTCTAAACCATACAGTTCCATTCAGCTTATTATATTATAACTCTCTTATTTCCAAAAAACGGCCCTGTAGTAACAGGTTATACAGGCAGGAGGCTCCACAGACTGACTGCGGGGACCTGGGTGTCCAAGTCACTGCTCGAGCCACGGACTAACCAGTGAGACCATAATAAACCTGTCCCGCGCCGCCTCCTGTATGCTAACTGACAACCGTAATATCTTGAATCGATACTGACAGAAACCCCCGGCCGATAAGATCAACTTAATTTCAGACCGCAGCAGGAAATTATTAAGCTGTCAATAAACCCATAGGTGAGACGCTGTGGAGGCGGTGGTGAGCGCAGTTAGTCGTTCCTCAATTATCTGAAAAAACACGCTTTCATGTGAGATTTTGTTGATAAATGCGTTTCATTTCATGGCGGTGGAGGACGTGGAAATACAATGTGGAAATGTGGGCCTGATCCCCGTCTGGAATGGGATTTTTAAAGTTAAATTTGTCGGCTCATAAAAGGGAGGGTTGACGGCATCGTGGCTCGCTTTTAAGTCTATGGTGCATGTATGTTGCCCTAAAGATATGAACCCAAAGTGATGTGCATGTTTTAGGTCAGGGGTGTCCAAACTACGGCCCGGGGGCCAAATGCGGCCCGCAGAGCAATTTTTTTTGTGGCCCTCAAGCTTACCGCTCAATTGGCCCAAAAAGTCTTTTAATCCAACTAAAAGACAGCATTCAACGTGTAACAAGATATCCTTCCACTTTCGTCTGTGGTTATTATACAGAGGGACACTAAGTAAAAAACTGCCAGAAGATATGAGTCCAGAAAACAGATCCAACCGGAGAGGACTTTTGGTGAAGCAGACTCGGTCACCTCAGAGAGTGGCCCTCCTTGGGATCCTTTTTTGTGTGGAAACCCCTGTTTTAGGTGATTTGGAGAATTGCCAAATAAATAAATGAATGTGAGGTGTGTGAGTGTATGTCTCTGTGCCACTTTCCGGGATGTACCCCACCTAAGGCCCATAGTTGCAAGCATATGCCAAATGAATAGACAACTGGCAAATCACTCAAAATTCCAACCAACGTAGTCTATTTTGAACTCATTCATTCATCTTATAATAATAAATGCATTAGTTTTATACAGTGTTTTTCTCAAGTCTCAAAGACGCTTTACATTACATTATTCATTCACTCCACAGTCACACCCAGTGGTGGTAAGCTATTTGTGTAGCCACAACTGCCCTGGGGCACACTGACAGAGGGGGTGGCTGCCAGTCTGCGCCTACAGCCCATCCCACCACCACCACATTCATTCATTCATTCATTCATTCATAGGCAATGCGGGTTAAGTGTCTTGCCCAGGGACACAACGACAACGTGTGCTTGGACGGGGACTCGAACCACCGACCCTCTGGTTGAAGGGCGAGCACCTACCCACTGCACCACTGCCG
>JAVQKC010149087.1:0-13857 GCA_036025475.1 Philypnodon macrostomus | reverse complement strand
CAATGTTGAGAGTTATTGTGAATACACCATTAACGTTTGAACAATGTTGAGAGTTATTGTGAACGCGTTTAATAAAGTTTGACTGACTGATTTGTCTGACTGTTTTGTTTCGCTTAATGTGCCTTATGGCCCGGTGCGCCTTATATATGGAAAGTTTGAAAATAGACCATTCATTGACAGTGCGCCTTATAATCCATTGCGCCCTATAGCGCGGGAAATACGGTACTAAAGGTATCCCACTTAAGGCACAAAGTTAGGCTTGATGTAATCAAAAACTACAATTTACTCAGTTGCTGTCACTATCCCAACTTTCAATCATTGGTTCCCATTTGAATAAACTAGATCCAGTCTGGCATTTTTGGGTTTTTCAATAATAAGCAGTTGGTTTGGGTGGGGAATAAACCATAAAAAATGCATTTACTTTTTTACAATTGGACAGACAAGTTAGCTTGCATACAGCAAATATGAATCCAAAAGTGGTTATGCTTAGGTTACATTCAATTGCAGGTTTTGCTTCAAGCTTTTTTCCTATGCATCATTCACCGCTATCCATTTCTAGCCTATTACACACTATCTCTAAGGAAAACTCCACAAGATATTCAAAACAAATGATTATTTTTTAAGCAGAAATGCAAAGCTGGTCAACATAAGAGTCAATAAGGGTCAAGAAATTCTAATGACCAAAAGTCAATAAAAAATTTTTCATAGCGTTTTAGCCCATATGCATTAAAAGTGTGAAGAGTGAGCAGTGACAAGGCCCGGGGCGACCCAGGGGCAGAGCGCTGTTTGGTACAAAGGTAGAGTGTGCAATTCATTGCAAAGTCATCCACTTCTCTTTGTGTTTTCAAAGTGTGTGTTACCGGCAAAAAGAGCTGTCGCCGTCACACAGATAGCTGAAATGAAAACGCTGTTGACAATCCAGGTCACACAGACACACAAATGCAAACACAGCAGTGAGAAGCTTCCTCGGTGTCTGAAGTGATGGAGCTAGTCTTTCGCCCAAAGGCTGACGCTGACCTCATAATCCCACTCAAATGAATGGTTGATGTGCTATCCTGTGACAACTCATAGTTAGTAAGGTTCCATGCAGGTTGAGAAAATGTAATTATTGTGCTATTATGTTGTGTTTCAAAGTATATGAGGGTGGGTCGGGATGCTAGAGACTGGAGTCTGTCCTTGCCACTATGGGCCATAGGTGGGATACACTTAGGTGGGGGACAAGTGATTGGTGTATAGATAGGAAACAATGTATATAAACATGTACTTAACCAGGAGTAACCCATATCTAAACCAAGACCAAACCAGGTCTAATCCAATTCTGAACCCATCTAATCCAGGTCTAAACCAACTAACATGTGACTATACAAGGACTGATTAGGACAAAACCAGGTCTGAGTACCACCATAGAGAGCCCATGTACCTCAGTTTGGGAACTAATGGTCTAATGCAATGGGGACAGGGGCAGTTATTTCAGAGAGTCCTTAAAGAAGTATCAAACCACTGTCCGAATTAGCTTTGCATAAAAATGTCCTTCCATCCCCTGAACTTTTCTTATCAGTGCCAAAATGTTCCCCAATGCAAACGGCTACCGTATGAAGTGTCTGCAGATGGCACTATTAACACAGTGTGTGAAACAATATTGACCGAGCCGTAAACAAAAAGCAGTAAACACATTGGAGTCATTAGAGCTGTGACTGTTTGGTTTTGAGACAGACGGAGCCTCCGCCCTTCGATATAAATCCACTGAGAAACCTCTTCTGATGTTTGAAATACACACCTGTTCACTACCAATATGGGACCAAGAAAAGCACAAAATCACTATTAACACTGTGATGTATCATAAAGTGACAGTCAGTGCTAAGTGAGATGACAATTCTTCATTGAAATAATGTTTGGAGACGGGACATTGTCAGGTTTAACACGTACCGGCAGTTTGTGAAATGCTAACATCTTAAATCAAGCACATGGAAGAGATGGAGTTAGTACTAGACCAACTGATGTCAAAAAAGCTGATGAAAGATGTTGAAACGTTGAACCAATAAAGTAAATGAATAATCATGTAATAAACGGGGGGAGATTTCGTAAAGAACATTTTCACACTATAAGCATTTGCTTCAAAGTGTACTGTAGGCATTTCTGGTCAAACTAGTGCAAGAACATGCAAAAATGGATCCTTAAAATAGATTAACATGACTGCTCATATTTAAATGACATTTTTTTTTTTCAATTTTGTTTATAGTTCTGCTAACTGACTTAAAAACAAATGCACAGTAGCCTTTGTAAGTTAAGAAGATGCTTCACATATTCAACTTTTGGAAAGACTCAAAATGTTGGGACACTGAAGAAGAGGCTTTGTCGTTCATCTGTTGTTTTTGAAAAAACTAAGAAGAGAGTCCAGCTTTTGTCAACTGAGATTGGCCATTCATGTAATCTAGTGAAGCAAGGGCTGGTCACAGTTTTGACATTAGCATTTTGGCTACTTTTGGGAATAATGCAGAGAACATCCTAGCTTATGACAGACATACATGCACATTTACAACAATCCTCTCTCACACTCATTCAAGGTAATTCACATGCATAGTTTGGGGTATTGTGGGAGAAATTTGGTGACACTGAAATGTATCCATTGAAAAAACTAACTAAATAAACTAATAAACAGTGGTCGAACCCCAATTGGTGAGTAATACTTGTTTACGGACTGGCTTTTTGTGGGAAGCTGAAATGTAGTGTAGTGAATAAAAGACGCATTCAAAACCAGAACGTGTTAGATTATTTTTTTCTCTGGACTTCTGTTGTGTGAAGTAGGTCTGTTCGCCGACCAACTGAAATCCATCGTTCATCTGTCAACTGCACCATTAATCTCCCCCATGTCCACGCCTGAACATTTCTCTGGTTCCACTGCCTCTGTCTCGTGCAGATGTAGTGTTAAATGTGACTAGTTAATCTTACTTGGAAAAAGTAAAGATATATGTATTAGTTTCAAATGCTTGGAAGTTTCTATTTGAAGAGAAAATGACAGTTGTGTTTCGAAGCAATGTGAGTAAAGGTCTTCCCTGCCAAAGGCCCATAGCTGGTGGGAGAAGGCAGTATTATGTTAAGAAAAAAGGTCAGCTTGGTCAGATCTTTTTAAGGTCAGTTGCACTCAGTAGTTTACAGCATTGGTTCTCAAAATTTTTATGCCAAGTACGACCATAGAAAAGTACCATTTACGAGATCTATGTGAGACTAAATTACATCGAATCCAGGTCTAAATCATGTTCTACAGTTTGAGAAAAAAACTGATTTATGGTTTCCTAGATTTAAGTAACCCTAACTTGTTAAATTTTACAGTGTAGGCTATAGAGTTGGATTCTATATTGGCTATGCATGCGTGTATGTGTGTGTGTGTGTGTGTGTGTGTGTGACGCAGCCAAGCAGAACAGATGGTGCGGTGCGGATCACAGTTTTTCAATAATCGTCTATATTTCTCTCAGTCATAATTATGCTGATTGGCGCGGCGTGCTGCCTGAATGACTGGGACATGTGACACACTCGCTGCTGATGCTGTTCAGAAAGTGGTTATTATCATGGTGTGAATATGTACTGCGCTCACATCCGATCTACTAAAAACTCCTGTTTATCGTCAGCCACTTCACGTTCAGTTGGCTGGCTGGTTAGTTAACACTGCACTGCGAGCTTGGCTTAAATACATGGATTTGTGTTAAAGACACAAAAGGTCTTCTGCATAGGACATTTAAATTATACAATGGTACATGGTACAATGGTCAATGCAGCCAGTACAATGGTGCCTCAAGGGGTTAGAGACAGTGTACGGATATGTTTTTGTTATTACTTGTTAAAAAAACTCCCCAGAAATGACAGTGTTGTATAAAAGAGTAAAAGTGTAGTCTTCAAATAAAAAAAAATGCCATCCTCCCTGTGTTACTTTAGGTTCTCTCCAAAGATGTGTTATGAGAATTGGCGAGTAAATGTCCCCTGGGGGAGAAAGAATGTGAGAGTGAATAGTTGTCTGTCTGTGTCTGCCCTGCGACTAACTGGCAAATGTCCAGGGTGTGCCCCAACTAAAGCCCATAGTTGCTAAGATAGGCTCCAATCATCCTCAACCCCCAACAGAAATAAGCTAAATGAATGAAATACAAGGTGCAATAGTGCTTACTCAAATTCCCCTTTCATTTTAAGTGGATATCAGCAAACAATATGTACATTGTCTTTATAGCATGCCATACAATATTTCTCACATTATGTAATAGCCAAGTACTAAATTATATTGTCCTTAAAGCTGAATTGAGTGATTCTGACAAGGGCCATTGTAATCCAATTTATGGGAGACAGTAGACCATTCTTCTAGTAATGTAAATGTTATTATAAAGAATAGAAATAGCAAGACTTATGGGCATGTCATTAGGTTATCAAAATGTTGTGATTTTAACTGTAAATATTTTCAACTCTAGCAATACCATTTTAGGATGTTATCACAGAAACAGCAGTCTACATATCATCTCTGTCATGTTAGCGTGTGCACCCAGACAAAAGCCTAAACTCTGATCTAACATTGTCAAAATGCATCACATTTCTACAGTCTTCTTGAAGGCTACAGAAAACAATAAGATTTGACATACACTTACATAGCAGGGATTTTTGAGCAGAGATGGGGAGGCGGAAAGTACAACTGCAAAGACAGGGGTTGCAAGTTCAAATCCCAGTTGGAAGCGAGGTTAGGGAATCCAGCTGTTACATTGACTACATAGTGTTTTGTCTTTTAGATCGCCTGCTCACTTGAATGCACTCCTGCACACTTTATAATGATAGGTACTGGAGCGCATGGAAAGTGATTTATTAGGTTGACTGTCTCACACACACAAAGGTACGCACACACATTCACAGGTATGCAAGGTGATTTATAGCAGCGCAGGTAGGCAGTATAGTTCAAGGGTAGGAGATTATTGTACCGCACATTGAACACTGCAGATTATGATTGCACATTTAGACAGGGGACGCCATCGGTCGCCCCGTGTGAACTTATGAAGCAGTCAGGGAGGCAATACAGGCAATATCAGACAATACTGCTTAAAAAAAAAAAAAAAAAGAGTATAGTTTTCATTAATACTATTGGTTAGCTGGTGTATTACCAAAGACTACGGGATGTGGAAGCTGTGAGTTCCCAGTAGGCATCTAACAACTGGGCAAATCAGATGATTATTTACATAAACAAAGGCTAAACCATTGAACTACTAGTGAGATTACAGTGAATGATAGTGTAATGTCATTGTTCTGTGTGTACCCCTCCTAATTCCCATAGTTGTTTGGATATGCGTCACACATGACCACTATAGGGACTAAGAGGAAAAAGATGAATCAATAAATCAATTAAATGAAACTGAATGAAAAACTACCACTATCTCTCTAATCATGCAGTGTTGTTGGGAGTGGCTCACATTTTGGTGAACAAGTCACTAATTCTGGGATGCACAAAAGAAGGAATGACTCAAATATCCATGAAGTGAATTAACTTAATTTAGATTCATTGGAAGTGATTACCTTTGGGCAATAGCTAGTCACATTTACAAGTAACGGGCTTCAGTGCTCAATAGCGATCACCTTTTTCATCACCCTAATACAAATATGTCTACCTAATCACATCATCACTTATATAATACCATAACACACAGTGAGGCATTGTTTTTGTATCAAGCACCTTTTCAAATTCAAACACATTAGTGCAGATGTAGCCTCTTTAGGACAAAGTTGGAACAAAAGGTCTCCAGGGTTTGACCTTTATAATGAAATCTTAGGTCGGACAGATTCTTGTGTCATTGGACATTTGCCAATTACTGCGTCATAATATGATTCTAATGTCCCTAAAGTGCACCATACAATTTCTTAACCTTGATCGTTCACTTTGGCTTTGACCATCTCAAAATTAAAGTGGCTAATTATGCTAAGAAGGAGTATGGTGGCAGAGCGGTATGTGCCCTAGAGGTAGTGGGTTCTGATAGACTTTCTCCCACCGTCTGTCTGCGCATGGCTCTGTGTCGGCCATGTAACTAACTGGCCATTGTCCAGGGTTATCCGACCCTGTTCTATAACGTAAAGTAGGTAGGTTGTCTATGGTCTGCAGAATCAAGGGGAGGGTCTAAAGTAAAACTTGGCTACTATTGGTCAAAGTGGTAACCCAGAAAGTCTAATTTGATGTAGCTGTAGAGGGCAGGGGAGGGATAGAGATCGGTCAGATTTTTTATTTTTTTTAATTTATTTTTTCTCACATTTTTCCAATTTTAGGAAACCTGTGGATGACACCTTTAAGGCCCATAGTTCCTGGGATAGGACCTAGTTACCGCTCCCCTTTAAGCAGATAAATGAATAATTGAATGAATAATGGTGCCCAAGCATAGCTGTATTTGTTTTTTCTCACTCTGTAATATATTGTAGATGACCCTTAAATCCACAGGTCAGTGTGTGGTTAGTGCCCTGTGCTCCAGAGTAATGGATTGGATTCGTTATCATTGCAGACTGCAGGAATTATGTAAAACAAGTTCGATGCTGCGTCTAGGATAAGACCTTTAATCACTAAATCTTGCACTGTAATGTGCCTCGGTGGAGATGTTGACCTCTGTGTCAAGTTTAGAAATTAATATTACTTATTTGATGTGGTTTGAGAGTCCACTTACTATTTACCATGTGCATGTAAATAGCAGGATAATCTGGAAAGGAGCAAAGTGTCAACTCATTGGCCACTTTATTAGGTGGACCTATTTACCTGCTCAAATAGCCTACCAGAATCAAGCCAATGGAGTTAGACAGTATATATCAGTATGAAGAAGGTACAATGTCTACCTAATAAAGTGTTCAATGAGAGTATATTGATGGTAACTGTTACTACTAGACTACGTTACCCAAAATCCTTTGTGTCATGTTTCTCTGTTCAATTGTAGTAAGCATGTTTTACTCATGATACCCATTCTCCTACCGATGTTTTGGAACTATTTTGCTGGAATAGCTTTTGTCTTTATTATATTGGGTCCTCTCTGGCTAGATATCCATGTGATGTGTGAATTGGTTAATCAACAGTCCATAGTGAATGAATGTGAATAGTTTAACTGTATTTTTGTCAGCCCTGTACTAGCCATTAACAAGATTTGTAGACCAATAGGACCATCCCTACCTCAAAATGTGTTGACCATGGCTAACCAAAAATCAATAAAAATAGAGGTTTTGACTATTACTACATCTTTCTGTTATATAGCCCTTAAACTAGCATAATTCCATTGAACAAAACAATGTCAATTTCTAAAGCACCATCGTCCTAATTCTTATACATAAGAATATATAAACACTATTTGTTTTAGTACAGACTGCCTGGGGCTACTTACATTTCATTACCGGTGAAGTTTAATTTTAGTATAACCCACATCAGTCAAAAGCCCATGTGAGCATATGGGGCGGGCTGAAAAAGGGCTACAACATACAGCCAAATACAGAGCTTCAGCATTCCCCTTAGTGCTCCATATAATCCATCAGATCTCCTGAGACATGTCCACAATGTGTCCAGAAGACTAGGACAGGGCTGGACCAATAGAGAGGTTCACTGATAGAAACAGGAGTCTTTTATAACTCGCTTCTGTTGTTTTCATTTGTTTCAATCTCATTCTATTTGAGTCAGGATCGATTGAGCGGGATGAATATGAAGTGTATAGCACCCTGGGGCCATGTAGGCGGCGGCAACTATAGGGATGTCAGCAGCACAGTGAAGTCTGGGGTAAAGGGAGTGGGTGCATGGTTTGTTTTTTCATCACAATTATGTTTTACTATAGTGTGGGGTTTCTCATAATTAGCAATGTAGCCAAAATAAAAAAAAATAAAAAATAATAATAATATTTGGATTTGGCTTTTCCTTAACTTAAATAACTGTAATGAGACTGTAAAATGTACAGAACAATTGTGTGTGTGTGTGTATATATATATATATATATATATATATATATATATATATATAAAATGAGATGTGGATAATGGCTGTATTGCATTGGTCCAAATTGTTTTAACTCTGAAGCTGTTGTGATAAAATACAATTGGCACCAGCAAAGATTAAAAAAAAAAAAAAAACACGTATTGTACCTTAAATAATACATTTTCAGCATCAAAGCTCTTTCTTTACCAATAGTGTGTGTTTTGGTGTCACACAAAGGCTTTACACTCCATCGAGACAAATGGGTCAGCAGTTAAAATGCCAGCTCTGACCTTGCTGTCACTTCAAATACAAGTCCACTGCTATAGATGCCTATGTGTGCACGACAATGTGTGTGTTTTTGTTCCAGTCTGGCCCCCCTCCAACCCTCCAAAGGTTGCATTGAAGAAAAACTGTATATATATATATATATATATATATATATAGGAGCAGTTGACTGGTCAGATAATTTCAGTCTATTAGCATTTTAATAGGGAACGATAAGACTTCTCCCTGTCCTCTGCACCTGTCTATACCTTGTGTTCAGCGGACACGACCACTTCAAACACTGATATCCATTTCTTTGTCTGCTTTATTCATGTCTTCCTTTCAATTGAATTCATTTGTCAGACTATAGAAAGAATCCACAATTGCACATCAGTCTTTTTGGTACAAGACACAGCCCGAACCAATGTACTATCCAAGTGAATCAATTTAACTTTTGCATCAATCACCTTTCCCGGTCTTTTATTTGAGCTCTCATGTGAAAATGTCAATGTGAACTAAGTAAAAAGCTCACTCATGCTGATGACTTTCAGTCTGCTCGATGTTACAGGACATGAACTGATCATTTTAACCCTTAATGTCCATGGCCAACCACTTTCATTGCTTTAGAATGTTAAAATAAAACAGATACAATAGTTCTCTGACTTTGTGCAACCTCAAAAATATTGTGTTAGAATATAGAAACATTTTTAGTTTAATACTGAACCAGGTTAAGAATGCTCCTTCACTGAGGATTTAGTCAATTGTAAAGTAAATAATATTGTCAGATACAGTTTTAATATTTTTCTTCCCCTATGTAAGCACTATACTATGCAACCTAATATAGCTGTATTGTTTGAGGTAAAAAAACAACTGGTAACTGCTCAAGTCTAAGTTTCAAAGTGAAATCCATTTGATAAGTAATAGCTTCAATAGCTTTTTTTAAATTATTTTTTTTATTTTTTTATTTATTTATTTAAGAAAGAAGGAGGACAATGCATATTGATGGACATTAAACAATGTAAATATGCCAGATTATAGCCTTAGGCTAATTTCCATCTGCAGTCCTCCTGGCAGGTTGGTGTCATATACCGATATATATACATAAATACAAAAGGAAAAAAAAACACATACCACCACAAGGACAAACACCATGAAGTGCATCATATACAGACCATTAGACAATAACAGAGGCTGGGGGAGGGTGCTAGGAATGTCAATTAATTACATTGCACTCATCTCATTGGTATTGCACTTACTCATATATTGCACATTTCTAGCTTTGTGTTTTATTCTGTTAATTAAGATAATAACTTTTTTCATGTAGTTCCAGAAATCCAAAAAGTCTAAAATTGTTCAAAGACACAACCAAATAATGACCATTATTTTCCCTTGGGCCAGACTTTGGACATCACTTCCTTAGACTTAACTGTCCCCTCTACAGTACATAAGTGCCACATTACAGCAATTTACCACTTCATAGACCCCATTCTATCGGCCTAATATACTTTACTATTCACACATTCCACCGAGCTACTGGAGGAGAGAAGACCACTCGGACAGGCGGGAGGGAGTCACCCCTTCAAAAATCCCAATCGGCTCCTCACAAAATCTCCCTCTTTTCCAACGTCTTTTTTTCCCCTTTCATAGCCGTCATCTCCGCACCGGTTTCATTGTGAACTGCTGCTCACTGAAGCTTGTAGGCTGTACCAGACACAGCCCATTTCAAACCATGACTATCAGAAACTGAATAGTGATGACTGACGGGGAATACAAGACCGAAAAATGTATTCCCTTTGAGCTCCTGTTAGACCTTAGCAATGAATGATGCTACAGTAGCTCATAATGCTTTATCTCTTGGGTAAGACAAGGGCCAGATTTTTGGGATTCCACGGCTATCACGAGACAAGTAGTACATTCATACATTTATACGTAGTCACAATGGGTAAATGTAAACAATACAAGTCTCAAAAAGTAAAAAGCCACTGAGCACACATCTTAAACATTTTTGTTGAAATATTTTGCATTATTATTTAATATTTAGAAACCCATTTTACAGTGTAAATGGCAGCGGAGAAAATGAACAAGATTGCACTGACACAGTACCAGCATGGCACTTGACAGAGCCACACACAGCAGTCTACCAGGTGAAAACTGCCTCAAAGAATAGCAGGTTTAGCACCACTTCAAGACTCTGACAATTACAGGCAACTTGTCCTATACCAAACTGACAGAGATAGACAACACACCTAATCTATGTGGAAAAGCTGCTATAAAACTGTCAAATTCCTTCTCGCCAAGATGTTATCGGAGCAAGCAACAGTGTTTTTGGCCCACATGTGAAATGTAGTCGTTTCTCTATTTGGATTTGGAAGGTTTGTTTTAAAAGGAAAAGGTCAATGTATGTCCAGCCTATAGTTTACTCTAGGGTCTACAGTATACAGTCAGAATGGCTAGAACAGGGGTGTCCAAACTATGGCCCGGGGAACAAATGCGGCCCGCAGAGCAATTTTTTGTGGCCCTCGGGCTTACCTCTTAATTGGCTCAAATGGTCTTTTTTTTACTGCATTTGACTCTACATAATCCAAGTCCACTTTTCTGTGTGGTTATTGTTGTTAATATAGAGGGGCAATAAGTGAATAAACCTGAACCTGAACATAAGTCTCAGAAAACAGATACAACTGAAGGGGACTTTTGGTGAAGCGAAATCGGCCACCTCAGCAAGTGGCCCTCAGTAAAAAAAGTTTGGACACCCCTGGGCTAGAACTAAAAAGAAAATGGAAAGATGCAAAACAGATGCATAAAGTCAGATGGGTCCACAGTGAGATGTGTTGTACAGAAGAGGGATAATGAATATATGGGTAGAAGGAGGTTAGAGATGCCAGACAGGAGGCCTAGAGGAAGACCAAAGGTTGGATTTATGGATGAAAGAGGAAGTTAGTTGGTGTGTGAGAAGAGGTTGCAGAGGATAAGAGTTAGATGGAGGCAGATTATTTACTATAGGGTCCTTTGAAAGAAACAACCAAAAATACAATGGTTTTGATTGCAAAATTTCCAATTATCTGTGTTGAGTTTCTTTATTTGACTACGGGCTACCAAGTTTAGCCTCCTTGCCATGGTACAAAATCAGAAACCTATTACATTTGTCATTATTTGTTTTGTTTTGTTAGCTCGACCTTCTCCATTTTGGTTAGAGGCACATTCCTCCAAAGCATCGTTGGCAAAAACATTGGTGTCAGACTGCCACAGAGACAGAGCCTTCCTTTGTTTAAGTGCTTCTTTGTGCCAGTGTCACCTCATAAGCCCTGCCAGTTCTTACTATTCTCTGTGCACCATCCAGTCTACCTTTCTGTTGTCTTTATTTTTCTATCATCTATCACTTAGGGAGAAAGCAAGGACATATCGGGGCATGCTGGTAACTTCACACTTGGAAGCCCAAATACAAAATCTGATAGTTTCTCTTTTAAACACCAGACACGGTGACAAATGCACACCTTACGAAACCCCCCCCCCCCAAAAAAAAAAAAAAAAAAACCCAAGGTGTACTCTTACAAGAAAATGTTGTTGTTCTCTGTCGGGGTTAGTATCCAGGGAGCACGCGAGCCAAGGTGTGTACATGTGATAGACGCAAGACAAATATTTAAAAGTAATTGATATGGTTGATTTATGGTGAAGTGGTGTGAAAAAGGAGTTGCTTCTTGGTACAGTGGTCAAAAATGGTGCAGTTATTTTCATGCATTCAGTACAGTTTCTCAACAAAATGCGTTGGCTAAAATGAATGCAGTATTTAGTGAAAAATATTGTGTCGATAAGTTAAGTAGATTAGCTGTGCATTCAATTGCGAACAGATTTTTTGGCCAACTAATTGCGTGTCAGTGAAAAGTAAAGGTCTCATAATCTGGGCTACAAACGTATATGCCTGTTTGTGCTATCAAACTTCCTCATGCTTCCTCATCAAAGAGTGTTAAACTAAAGATAAAATGAGTTGGCCGGGGAGGTTTGCACAGTCAGTACTGAAGCTGAAAAAACCTACACATAGGAAAAGGGCTGATGAGAATAACAGACATGGGATAAAACTTTGCTACTTTTTGTGCAAAATATTCCAGACAAATGCTATACAAATACATGTAACTGTGAATAGTCTTGTAGTAGTAAACTAAAAAATAGTAGTAAAATATGAACTTAAGACGACAATGGTTATAGTTTTGTGTACGCATCTGAAACACCAGTAGTATACCGTATCTTGATTATGAACTGCTTATATGTTTGGAATAAAAAATATGGATGGACTTCAATCTTTTTGGTTTGCAAGGTCAAAATATATGACTGCTGTATTTGGATTGATGCGTGGTCTTAACTGATTGTTGTATGTGTATGTGAGCAATGTCTTTTTGTATATAATTAAAATACAAGTACACTGTAAGCTTTTTGTGCAAGAACAATGTATTGCAACCTTAGTACTATATAACTCATTTGTAGCCCACTGCAACAGAAGCACATTTATAAAATAATCTATTCTCTGCTTCATTACTTATAGTCATCACCCTATAATATCCCGTTGTTTCCCCTTTTCTACACACAACATATGTCTTCACTGCCCCACAATGCTGGGCACAAAGTTAAGGGGATTTGACTGAAGAGCGTATTCGAGTTACTGTTGCCTGGTGTCAACATGACCTGGGACACTTGACTCCAAACACCAGATGCACACTTGTTGTTACATGCCACAGCCGCCCTGAGCCCTCCCTGATGGATGGTAAAGTAATATGGCTGTTTGTGTATGTGTGTGTGTTGAAGAGGAATGCATAGTGTGAGCAAATGCTGTCTCATGAGCTGCCAATCAGGACTTTGAAGGCTATAACTTGATAGCCCTGAGACTGCCTCTTTCCATCATTACTTCACAGTTTAACACCTTATGACAACAATAGCAAAGCAGTTTGAATGGTAAGGGTAGCTTAAGGATGTTTCCACAAATTCAATATGAGATAGAAAGACCATCTCACATCTATATGTCTTACAAAAGCTGAGTGCACTAAATTTGTCACTTCTGGAGGCTAAATGAGTTTGCATGTAGACTTGAGGATTATGTTTTGTGGGTGCTTGTAAAATAAATGAGAAATCACTTCAGCACAATGGTCTTATCATGTGAGTCAGTGATGATATCAAAAATCCACAATAGATACAAAAACAACAAAAAAACAAACACTTGACACCTTGCCGTTGGTGAGACTTTGTTTGTATTGACTATCAAAGACCAGCTTACCCAATCTACCCACACTCATTGGTCACTTCATTAGATACACATATTCAACTGCTAGTTACTACAAAATCAATCCATTTAGCCATGTAGATATCTTCAAGACAAACCATCAAAGTGAGCCCCACAATGAATACAAAGGGTGTTTTAGAGGACTTTGTGCCAGACCAGCTGCTGTAGTTATGGCTGAGGACCGTGATGGCCACTTTATTAGTGGAGTTTTTCCTTGCCGTGATGGAGGGTCTAAGGACAGGGGATGTCCTTGGACAGTCCTGTTGTTTGAGTTTTTATTGATTGTCTATTTGTTACTTTTTGCAATGACCTTGTTTATTGTTTACATACATCTCTTTTTGTGAAGCCCTCTGAGGCAACTGTGTTGTGATATAGGGCT
>JAVQKC010149057.1:0-17312 GCA_036025475.1 Philypnodon macrostomus | reverse complement strand
GAACACCAATCACACAACCACATTCATTCATAGGCAATGTGGGTTAAGTGTCTTGCCCAGGGACACAACGACAGTGTGCGCTCGGACGGGGGCTCGAACCACCAACCCTCTGGTCGAGTGGCGAGCGCCTACCCCACTGCACCACTGCCGCCCCTCTTAATGACCGAGAAGAGGATTCAGTTTCCCCCAGTCTCATCTTTTCCAGAAAGAAAAAAAATACTACTACTACCAATAATAAAACTCACATGGCAGTATAGGTAATACGTTTAATCAAGTAAGTACAAGAAATACCTAAAGGTGAATGCCTATCAGAGTCATGATGAGAACACGAGTAGAACATATTCCTTATAGCCCCTGCTGATTTGAACCTTCCATTTTAGATGTCTTTCATTATTGACTATAAAAATGAATCGTCATGTCATATCTAACTGACATGGTCCATTCAATGGCTCTCCAAACAAATGGCTGTAAAATTCAAAGAGGGATAAATGTAACATCAATGTGACCTTCATGAAATAGACCACAGAATATATATATATAGAGGTTTTTTTAAATAGACCACAGAATAAATATAGAGAGGTTTTTTTAATGCATCTACATGATTAACATCATTTTGAAGTCTTCAATAATACAGTTATGTGTTAGATGTTATCCTTTTGCATGTGTGAGAATGAGTGTCCGGGAGAGATTAAAAACCAGAAGCTCAGCTGAGTTTACCCTTTGACACGGCTGGAGTCCTTCACTTATCATGAACCTTTACTGAGCAGACTGGAGTAGTGTGAAGCCTGAAGGGGCAGCAGAGCGGGCACAGGGCAGACTGTCCCATTGAAGAGAGGGTAACTCTGGACCAGCTCATCCATTATACCACTGTCACTATACCACAAACCTATTGAGAATGTATCTACTGAGGCTTTTTCTGCTTCTACCTTCAACACAATTGAAGGCAAGTTCTGGCCTATGCTTTGGATCACAAAAACTACAATAACTAGTATCTTTAGTTTTATAACTGATGGTTTATGAGTTCACCCCCAATATGTAGGGTACACCACAATGCACAATATTTTAAATGTATATTTTTGTCTTGAAACTACAGTATTAAATAGATATCCGTCAGGACTTCCGACTCATAACAACCATGTCCAATACCTGTTAGATATTTCTTGCTTGCTTCCCGTTGCCCGTTAAATGATCATACTGCATATTGAAAACAAAATGAAAAATGTTGGTGCAATTTTGCCACAGATAAAATGTCGACAACCACATCTGGGACAGTTTTTATAAATTTAATATATCAATATATAGAGATATTTATCAACAGCTTGATTTCATAGAAACGTGAGTGAGACCGTTTTGGCATACAGTACAGATAATCCATGTAAGTACAACAATTGGACCCTCCCTCGTGTCCCATCCCGCTCCAGTGAAACCCTCCCATTGACACAGAACAGACAGAAGAAAGAAAGAGTATACAGGAGCACAAACAAGGCACAAATAAATTAAAATGGATAAAAGCACACAACGATGGAAACTATTCAACATAATTTAATATGCTAATAATCTGCGGTTGAAAAAGAGATGAGGGAAATAAAACACTTTGGCAGATTATTCATTTTAGTTACAATCAAGTAGTAAAGAAATCCAGTGCTTGTGTGTGTACAAATAAATTTATATATAGTCTACACTCCTTTTTACCCCCGAGGTTTATGTACAAGTTTTACAGATACATTTAAAACATTATCAAAAGGTTTTTCGCAGTATGAAAACATATTTACAAGTCATGATTCAAAACTACTGGACCAATCCCCCCCGCACCACTCTTTTTTGTCTTGTCCTCTCCTGGTTTACTTCTTTACACAGTGCAGAAGGCTTCTTGAAAAATTTTGTGCAACAAACAGCGTAAAAAAATGGCTGCCATGTGGCTATGGAATGGACAGAGCCTTGTGTGAGATTTTCCTTTAAAGGCAATGCCCCACCTTGACATTGACATTGCATTAAAGGAGCCATATTATGCCTTTTTTCAAGCATTTGATTTACTTCTTGAAGAGCATTTAATGTTTTTTTTTAAAAAGGCAAAAAAGACAACATTTATTTATTTATTTTGCTCTGTTGAAAACAGATTAGACGCATGACCCTTTAAGGCCCCTACTCCGCCTGCTAACCCCACCCACTTCACTACTACAGCCAATGCCAATAATGGCTAGAAGTAGCAAGTTGGGATTTCTTCACCTTTTTATGTGGAGAGGTAAAGCAGTTTCAACTTCTGAGAAATTCATAACCAGCTCAGCATACAGGATTACTCAAATGCATGAATAAGTCCATTTTTTCATATTATGGCCCCTTTAAATGAAACCAAAACAAAGAGATTTATTTTTACACATTTTCCCCCAATTCTTCCACACTGACCGGTATAAAAATGTAGGCGACCGAACATTGCCTTTCAAGTAATGTATACATCATCAAGTAAGGAATGGTTTGGCAAGGGGTTAGGAAAACAACCACAACAGATTACAAACATCCCCAAAAGTCACATGATAAAAATAGGATCCTGTCGGAGAAGGGAAGTCACTGGGTGAAAACCAAAAAGCAGAACGCCATCCAAATTGTTCCAGGATGGTTCCTTCAACAGTCAGTACAATTGTGTAGCCAAAAGGGGATAACTTCTTCATCGTCTTCTTCTCTTCTCCTGGTTCATGTGTGCTGGTTCATGTGTGCTGTACAGTCCATAATTTTAACATATTCGAGGGAATTCTGATTGAGTTTTTGCTTTTGTGTGTCTGTCTATCAAAAGAGTGAGAGCCCTTGCTGAAAGAAACAAGTTAATGATGATGGTGAAAATGACTGATGATTTGAAAATAAATGCACATGATTCAATGCAGGTCATACAGTGTCTACTACAGCAGAAATAGTATGAAAGTGCCATTATATAACTTTATATTACTGTAATAATGTAATATTAGTGTTGTTAGGTCACTGCTTGAAAAATAGGCCCATGAAGGGAAGGTTATAACTATGAAAGAAAGAACTGGAGATACTAAAGATAAGATTATGTTAGATTTGTATAGTCAAACACAGTCTAAATATATTGAGAAAGAAATATTGTATCTGTATTAATATGGTTGTCAGTATAAGCCCCAAAAGTGACCCATAGTGAAGATTAGGTTCTGGTAAATCAACCTACAACCCTCACTACTTTTTTGCCTACTAGCTCCGTGTACACTCTGAATACAAACATTCTGGATTTGCGGTCTAGTCTTTCAATGTACTGAGCATAAGAGGCAATGAGGTTCTGGGTAATCAAGGAAGGAAATCTAGGAAAGCATATTGGTATATTTATGCTAACACTGCCAAACATCAAGGATAACGAACATACTCAAATCAAGGTAAATAAATATTCACAGTTACTATGCACAAACTTCTCATGTAGGAATGCTTCTCATGTTCAACCTAGCAGCAGTTTAAAGTATGCAGCCACAATTCAACATACACTATAACCTCTCGTGGCCTGTGATGAATATGGAACAATACAGAGTGCAGACAGCATAAGTCTCCACTGTATTTTCTACCATTATATATGTATAGACTATAGATGTATGACCTGGGTATTTGCAGTGTCCTTCAGAGGGGACCGTGGCTCTCAAGGTGGGCCAACAAAGAAAACCAACCAATCTGTCTCGGCAATAATAATTTTTCAACAACGTTGTGCTCAGTCACCTCAATAAATAAGCAATTTATTTTCTCCAAACTGCAAACTGTACTGGACTCCATTATGGTTGAAACAAACAGGGGACATGCAGTAGAAGAGAGTGTGAATATGATTTATTCTATCAAGGGGGCAATATGTGACCCATGGCATCTCCTCTGTCAGGTTTCATCACTTGTTATTTCAGAATATAGAGGTGAATATGAGAAAACAACAATCGCAGTGCCTTTCAGTGCCATACAAATGTAAGATGAGTTTAAATGTTTCAACTATGACGCACTACAATAGGTTAAGATCATGCAGCATTTATCAGCCTTGGAGGAAGGGAACCCAGAGTTATTCTTCATTGGACAACCTGATGTGAAATTGCATTATTTACATTTTTTGGCCCCATATGGGAACCAACTGTATGTGATTTTATTGAAAACTATGCAGCCAAAACATCCAAAAAGGTCCATAAATCAAACTCCGGACATGTGAGCTTGTGCTAACCACTCTGCCACGTTGCCATTTCAAGATTGCCTTTCCATTTTAAGCATCAGTTTTCAACCATTATCTATTCCAGCTTAATACCAACTGGACTAACCATTTGCCAGTGGAAGACTATTATGAAATTCGGAAGATCGGTTTTCAGTGTAAAAAATCCCTTTTGAGAAAGAAATGTCGCTGGCCAAAAATTAGCACATACTAAATTGCCCTAACCACTTGGAACATCTTTTATGGTAACAAGTCAGAGCCGCTTCAAGTAACTCACTATTAAATCATATTATGGGAGATTATTGCAAAATTCGCTGAGCAGAAATTCCATCTGATTCAATGGGCTGGAAGGCACCGGCGAGCTGACGGAAGATCAGCTCTTTATGCTGGTTTTACTCACTTTTATTTCAAATCAAATTAGGGTCATGCTCATTCAGCCTTGACGCATTACTCATCAGTTTAGAAGAAGAAACAGGAGATCTTGTAAGAGCAATAAACAGGAAGTGACAGCTGGATAAGACTGTGTCCAAACCACTGATGCTTTTTGTACAGTGCATCATCCAGAACTATTGGCGACATGTTTAATTAAAATACAGCATTTATCAGGCCCCAATAGACTTCCAATAAAACAGCAAGTCACGTCTGGGATTAACAGCAGTTTTTCAGTGGAATTCTTTCCTCCTTATCTGATGGCATCTCACTATAAATCTAGAGTCTGCTTGGGAGTCACTCAGAGCTGACAGGAGTACATATGACCCTTAGCTGCAGATCTAAAGAACATTCTTACATATATATCCCTCCAGCTAAAAGCAACATTTCAGTAGTCTGTACATTTGCACATAACTTAAGACAGACCTGCCTTTCTGCGAATGCCAATAATTTACCCGTGTGTGTTTTATCTAAAATATATACCCAATAAGTAATTAGCAGGATCCAGTGCATTGTTGGGGTCACATGTACATAGTAACAGTCTAGCTGGTGATGCTAATACTTGGTACAGTACTGTTGAACTCTAGGATTCATTTTATTATGTTGTACCAGACATCCTGTGATCCCTCCACATCACTGACTATCTCTCAAATGTTGTTGGCAGCTGACGACAAAAGTCAACAAGACATCCTAATCCTAACTCATACTTCAAATACGCAAGAAATCCCTAGTTCATTATCAACTGTATGCATTGCATACCACTGATATGCCACATTGAGAATTACCCATAATCCTTTGCATTTCTGCCCTGCTGCTTCTGTATCATGCATGGAGGCACTACACTCTGGTAGCACAAGTCTTTTCCTGCTTCAACTCTTTACCCCGAAAACAACCTCCAAACCTGACTTTTCTGTCGCCGTTTACCCTTGGCTTGATTTAGCTTTGGAATAACAATGTCATGGGGCAAATGCAATCGGCTGGATGTTAACACGCAAGTCAAGCCCTTCACAGAAAAACTGCTTTGTCAACTGAAACCAAAGGGATGCTTTGAAAAGTCCTGTTAAATAACCTTCACAAAAATCTCATTTCATTTGCTTTTTCCAAAATAAGGGCTGGCCGGAGCCTATACCAGCAACTATGGGCCTTAGCCATGGAGCACAGTTTAGACCAACAACCATTCACTCTCACAATCATTACCATTTAGAGTCCTCAATTCTACTAGCACATGCATATCTTAGGACGGTCGAAGGAAGCTGTAGTACCTGGGGGGGAACGCACATGGGGAGGACAAGCAGACTCCAACTAAATAGACAGTCAGCTGGCTCCAAGATCAAACCCTCAACCTTCTTGCTTAAATTCCACAGATTTACAACTAAATAAATAAAGAACAAAAGCCACCAATCAAAAATAATGCGGGCTTAGAAACTCTATCTCGATCTATTTAGCCCCTGTGAGGTTAGTTCGCACAACAGCAGCAACTGACACCTACAGAACCAAGAGGCAGGAGGAAGAAAATGAAGCAGTAACTATCACTACAAGAGCTATTAGTGGCTAGCATTAGTGGTAGTCATGTTATTTCTATGGAGACAGAGGAAAGAGTGGTTTTACAAGATGTCATCCCTGCTCCTTAGAAAGTGCTTCCATTTCTCCATTGAGTAGTACTGGCTTCATTGCGGAGGTGTGGAGGGGATTGTGGTGGGGGAGATAGGGCTTAGAAGGGGGCAGCCTCCCTCAGGGATAGCCATCATCCTCCAGACTGAGAGCCACGCGCTGCAAACACCAGATAAACACATGGTCACACAGAAATCTGAAAAACCAAGGGAAGAATAGAGGTGGAAGGTAGGAGGCAGGAGTGTGCCATATATGCTAGGATATCTACATAAGCCTGGGGTGCTTTTAACAATAGTTATACATTCAGCTGGCTACAACATTTGGTCAGGTTATCTAAAAGCAACACAATTGGCACTATCCCTCGCTGTTTTACAAGATACCAGAAGCCTTTGACAACTATATATAAGAGAACGGTCATTTTTGGTATTTTTAAGAAGCTGAAATAATCAATGACAAATAACATTGCACGGCTCGTGTAATAATGCGTATAATAGAATCAACTAATGTTTAAGCAACTGTGTCACCATGTTGCCCTTGATATACACGAGGACCCATTGCCCCCATTATAGAGGACAAAAATATTAAGTGCTTAGAGGTTGAGAGTAGGGCAGTTATATACACTTGAGGTTATATACTTGAGGTCCAAATCCTACAATATTGCATTTAAAAATATTGCCGGCATTTAAATATTGTCTAACAAACTAAGAAGAATAATTGTAAAAATCCTTAGGGTCCTTAGCAGATCCTCCCAAGTATAATACAGCTTTTTGTCCACTGATTTATTGACTTATTCTAGTACAGCGGGCCCTTTACTCCCTTTTCACTTGAGCCACATCCCATTTTTCTCTTTCCATGACCTTCCGCTTGTCCTCAAACCTTGTTATTTCTCCCTGTCTGCAGCCTACACTTTGCCTTTGGGCTGAAAATGTCTGGCCTGCCTCATGCCAACCTGATTTTACTTGGCTGTCTGAGATGCCACACTGGTATAATAAACGAGTACGGGGAAAATATGACAGAAGAAGAGACATAAAGTAGCATAAAACAATTAAAGGATATGACAAAACTATCAGAGACGAGAGCTCGGGGTTCTCTCCACTGGGGGGGCTTGTTACTGCAACCTTGAATTTTAATATATGAAACGTGCACCTGTTTTGTGAGCATGTGTGTGTGTCCTGTCATCCTGCCAGTGTTCCCAGAATCCATTGCCTTCTCTGGAGCAACACAAAGAAATCTGTGTTACTATGCCAACCGATTAAAGCACTAGACTCCCCATCCCCCTGTTCCTTCCTCTTTCATAATCCATTTTTGGCTGCCCTTCCCGTCGCTTAATAAAAACAACAAACACACTAAATAAATGTCATACATGTCCTGATGATCACTCAATTTGGTGCATTGAGTGTGAATGATTGCGATTGTCTTGGAGTCTCGAGGTGTGCCAAATTCAGACAGCACCTCCCTTAAGCTTCACTTGGGCTAATCATGCCTACAAGTGCACTTAAAGCAGGCATACGAAATGGATTTGACTCTTTGAACGTCCTTGGTTTTCATTTTGGCTCCTTTTTTCATATCTAGTATTCTCTGACTCAAAATATAAATTTGCATCACACAAGAGCAATGTCATTGTGTTAGAATTCCCCCCCTCACCTCCTCCTATTTGAGTTGAGAAGCATAGATTGCAAAGATGCTGGGGATTAGGGCTCTAAGAGTACCTCAAGTCTTGATAAATGCATTGGAAATTATGTCTATATTTTGTCAAATGAAACAGAGTGCCCTTACAAATTCACACGCATATTATGAAATTGGGGACTGTGCAGTTTACTGTTTATTTGACTAATTTTAAGCTCCTATGTAATTCTTTTTTTAAAAACTGCAAATAATGAATTAAGAAATCAAGTTTCTCTATGGATTGTTTGAGTATATGACAATAAAGTTCAAAACGTATTTCTTCAGTTTGTCAGGATGCTATTTGTATGTATTATATAACATTACAATGACAGCCTTGTAGCTCACTTCTGTTCATATAGCCTAGGCTGGCAGTGACCCCTTCCTAAACAATACCCCACTGTATAAAGACAAGAATCTAAGCCTGTCTATCCCAATAAAAAAAATACTGCCTTTAAACAAAAGTGAACTGTGAATGTCCACAAATATAATATAATAATGTTTCATGTCCATGCAAGTGATTCAAAACCAAAAAATGGAGTTCAAACATTGGTGTGTTGATGATCGATCTATGTGCTATGCCTTGGTCAGTCAAATTGAATGATATGTCAACATGACTTATAGTGGTGAATGGCTGGTGTGTTCACTATATTGAAGTTGTGAGTGGGCATACTGTATGTGTGTGTGTCAGTTCCACCAGGCATTTCAAATAAACAAGTGGGCCTTTCAACCCCCTTTAAAAACTGTGCACTGTTCTTTAGTCAAACCTCCTTGTATCCCAAAGCCTTTCTCAGTCATTTACTTGAGTGCATAGGTGCCCCTGAGTACCAGTGAGAGTTGTTGTCTGTGATGCCTCCCCCTAGAGGCAGAGCTATGAAGGGCTGACTGTGTCCGCCTGAACTCACTGGAGGGTACACGTGTCCAATGGATTCGCTGTGTCTCCCGATGTGGATCTCGTCATCATCATCCTCTGTGGTTTTGCGGTAGACCGGGTTGTCGAAGTTCATACTCTTGGTGTTCTTGCGTCGCCAGTTCCTCCAGACCAGGTAGCCCCCGGTGCAGACGAGGCCGATGACCACTGTGGCAAGGATAGGTACTGCATGTGGTTCACAAACACACACAAAACGACACAAAAACACACGGCGGGAGCGTTATAACACAGCCCAGGGGGACACACAGCGGCTCTTTCAGACTTCTTATGAAGGCTCATTGTATTCATGTTTTGATTTGTGTGAATGGGTAAAAAACAGATCACCCACACAGAACATCAGAGGTTGTACAGAAGTAGTACAAATTGTGGAGAAAAAGAGTTTCTAGCACTGCATGCATTATGATAGTTACAGATCACACTAGTGCTTTGATAAGGGTCATCACTTCACCTGTCAGTGGTAATAATGTCCTGTTAGATTGGTTTAAGTGTCAACTGCACCTGGCACTGGTATCTCTGTAGTGCAGTTCTTTTTTTAAATATATATATTTGTAATGAAAAACAATACATTTAACTTTATATGTATAATACAGCTTTAGTGCAGGGTCCAACTAAAAATTCACAGCTGTAAAATGATAATAATGAGCCTTCATTCAAGATTTCTCTCATTCAAAAAAACTATAACAAATCTAATGTGCAGATTGCTAAAATGCATTTACACATGCTTTTACGAATAAAACAATCTATTTCAGATCGTATGAGGGTAGACATAAATGCAGGCATGCAGCAAAAGAGGAAGGACCTAGTGTTAAAGTAGCTAATGAATAAATGTGGTACTTTGGGGCAATGATTAAAACTTATACAGGAAATTAATGTGATCTTGATACTTTGCATAGTTGCCAGTAGAGTGGGGAAGATTGCAGGATTTTAGATAAGCTGTCTCCTATCCTCTTATTAACATATTGCCATGGCAGCCTGGATGCCCTGTAGGAAGTGCGAGTACAAATGGTCATGGCCAAATCCGAGATGTGCCAATGAAACGTATTGTGCAAAAGTAGTCAGGTTTGAAGACATGCAATTAACTGTCTTTGAACATCTCGCAATGTATTAAGTACATTCAATACGGTAATCGGTTTACAAAAAGTAATTTCTGCTCTGCATTTGCACAGAACTGTATGTCTCTGCATTCTCTCTGGCAGCCCTGTTGTTGCATAGACCCCCCGAGATCCCTGTGAAATTGCACTGGAAACCCCACACACTCTTTTGTTCTTCTCTGCTTAAAAAAAACACCAGCTTTTCCCCCATTTAGTAAATTCAGTCCAATTAAGAGAGCCTGACTTTGGACTAAATGCTGCTAATCTCCGGGCTGGGTCCCTGGTGGAGGGCTGTGTGTGGGCGTGGTGCATGCCTGGATGAGAGCACAGAAATGGGGGAAGCCCAAATCCGGCCCTGGTAGACCACCAACCGTAATTAATGTTTCAAAGCTGCCAAAATGTAGAATGTATGGCTGCAATAAATGGCAGAATAAAGAATGGGTTAACACTCTCTGGGGTTTTTCTAATGAGTCGATATCTTATTAGCCAGCACTAAAACAATGGGACGAGGGATGTACAATGAGCTAGAGCGTCTATAACTTATCAAACGTTTTCAAAATGGAGGATGAAAGAGATCTGAATAAGTAACATGAGCTGCTATAAGGTCATTTGGAAATTCAGCTGATTTCTATCTTATTTCAGGCACAAAATTATTCACATATATGCCATAAATTAAAATTCCATTTACTAATCTCAGCTAATGAATATATTAACTTTTGACTCTAAAAGATTATCTTAGTAACCGTATCCAGTTCAATTTACATAAAACAGCTCAAAGTGAAAAAAGGTTCAATTATTGTTCAAATGTTTTTTATTGATCCCCGTAGGAATATTCATTCTCTGCATTTGACCCATTCCTCAACGCCACCCGGGCAACCTGTCAGGAGCAGTGGGCAGCCACCATACAGCGCAGGACCCATCTCCAGATCTTGAACCAGGATCTTGGTCAGGATGTACCTAGCTGGATTAGCCTAATGCATGGAAAACCTGGAAACCCACCCAGACACGGGGAGAAACATGCAAACTCAAAACTGAAAGGCCCTGGTGCCCGGTCCGGAACTGAAACCCGGGACCTTCTTGCTGTGAGGCAACTGTGCTAACCACTGCACCACCGTGCCACCTAACTGTATGTCTTCCAATCGAGCTGAAACATTGCACAGTAATATACATTTAGATCATTTCGTATTCGGTACAAAACATGACCTTCACAGAAGAAAATAGGCCAGAGACCGTCTGCTCTGCTACAGAGTGGGGACATGAGATTAATATCAGAACATTTGGTCAAAAGTGATGTTGAATCATAATTCCATTTGCTCTAATCTCACTCATTATCCAGAGCTTGGTCATAGCCCCGAACCACAAGCTCACTAAGTCTAATATTATATGGATTACAATGCTCAAGGTAAGAAAACTGTTAGTTTTTTCCTGTATTTACTGACAATATTGTCTCTTTAAATCTAAATTTTAAATGATATTTAGTTGATAGAAATACTGATTAAAACAATATTGAACTTCAAAAGAAAACAAGATTTTTATGAAACATTACCAGAAGCTATGTGTTAGAAGACGCAAGTGTAAAAAAAGATCATATAAAAATAAAATCAGTGCCACATTTTAGTATCCAACCTCACACAAGAACACAAAACATTCAAACACACATGCAGGCCTGAAGCAGAGACAGAGAGACGAGGAGGGAGAAGCACACAGAGAGAAGCCAAAGATACTCACCGATAGGAATGACTATCCCCAGAACTGCTACTGTGATGTTGTTACCTATGAGGTAGTGATCACTTGCAGCTGGGACCAACATAAAAGGGACATAGAAAGAGAAATAAAACTTAAAACATATTCTCACACTTAGCTCTGCTGGAGGGACAAAAACAGAGAAGCACCCTGCTGTTTAGAAAATATATTAGAATAATGTAAATCAATCTGAATTCATTTTGGACTGGTCATGAGGGAATGAAATGCAGTTATTTTCTCTACAGTCTACAGTGCATCGGGAAAGTAAAATCTGCCTGCCCATTCTAGTACATGGTAGAAACACTGCTTTCTGTCGATCAGAGGTTGCTAATTCAATACTTATTATACTTAATTGTATCAAGCTATGAAAGACCAAGTGGTCATAGGCCCCAGTTCATTGTAAATGGAGAAATCCAACACGTGTAAAGAAATATAGCCTATTAAAAAAGCACTGGGGAGGGAGGGCTGATAGAGCCACAGAGTTCACCGTGTCAGCAGATGGGTTTTCTTAAAGTCTGAGGGACATGCAATGGGCTCCATGACTCAAAGAGAAGGATTATGGGAATGGTATAAAAGCCTGCTATATAAGTCTAAAAAGTCCAAATAACTCAACCTAAAGAGGTGTGAAATATAAAAAAAAATCTATTAAAGGATATTAATGTTTCAGAGATTTGAGGTTTAAAAATCATTTGGGGCAATATCATTATGAGCCAGTTATTAACTAGATTTAAGCAATTCCTCATATTGTTTTGGTGGAAGAGCAGCCCAGCACCTGAGTGACGCACCAGCTGTTACGGTCTTTCATTTTTGTGTCTAAAAAAGAAAACATCCAGGTTCGCGCCGTGCTTCTGTGGCAGCTGTAGTCCGCAAATGTGAAACAGCTGATGCCGGGAGGACTTGACAGTGTGCAGTGAGTTGAAAAGGATAACACACGGCCTGTGGCTTTGGAGATGCGCTCCTCTTCATGCCCCATTTTCCTCTACGTGTCTGCTCCACCTCTCATCTGGAGCACTTTGGAGGAGCCTGATAAACTCTGAGAGCTGAAGGAACTTGCAATGGAGCAAGACTTAAAGAGTATGGTTCGGAAAGTTAAGGGCATGAAATACAGATGACCATAATATATAAACAAGACCAAACAAAATAGACATGAGAAGTGTTTTATAATATAGTAATTATCTATATTTATGTGCAGAAATAACTATTAATAAGTGGCAATTATATTTTGAAATGCTTACTGTATGTAGACAATTGATTTATCTGAATACACAACAGTCATTTAAGGTGCATTAAGTACTTTACAATACACTACTAAGCCTCTGAGCAATGCGTCGTAAACTGTAGTTACTGCCTTTTTTGTTCATGTTTTGTCTGGGCAATGTATTGTAATCTTTGTCTTCTGGCACGTTTGTAAGAAAAGCATGATTGGCGTGAGACAACGAAGCCAGGGAACGTCTAAAACAGTGGAAAGATATGGAGTGAGATAGTCGGAGGCTGTCAGAAAGCGAGAATAAGAGATGACAGAGTGGGAGGAACTAGCTTGTCGTTTGCTAGCTTTGACAGCTCTGTTACATGTGGCTCACTGGGGATGGACAGCAGGCGGATCAGGAGATACACTGGTGAGGGTTTGAAATAATAGGAAATAGATAGACACATGGTTGGACCCTAAGAAACAAAGGGAACTGGTGTAAGTCGTAGTTTGAGCTTCCTCCCCATTCAAAGGCAAGTGGAAACAGTAGGAATTCCGTATTTAGGTTAAAAACGGCACAAATTTAGGTTAGCTCTCCCGGGTTTGAGTCCCGGGAGTTTGCATGTTCTCCCTGTGTCTGCGTAGGTTTTCTCCCGGGTGCTCCGGTTTCCCCTACCACTAAAAACACGCAGGTCAGGGCTGCCAATAGTGGCTCAGTCACAGCGGCTCAGGCTAACCCTCCATCTGATCTATATAATTTTATTGTATGTACCCTGTATGTATAATGACAAATTTGACTGCAATTTTAATGTGTGTGGGACTGAATACTTGGTTGCAAAGAGGATGCAGTTGCTCAGCTCCTCTGAAGACTAAACTGGTGCACAGACTTTCAATCCTTGTGCCATAAAAATTTAAGTAATTTATTTCTACACACAATACATTGATAAAGGATACAATTATGTGCCACAACCAAACTTATTGAACATTGAACAGTGGCATAGTATAGTACTGTCTGAATGAATACAAAGATCTTGACCGGGATGAAACAGGTGCGAATACAATGCACATATCTCATAGACTTACCTCTATGTGATAGATTTGAATTGCTCTCTCTCTGGATGCTGTCTGGAGCCGGGGGTCCTAGCAGTGCCGTGTGAGATGAGGATGTGGTGGTCTGCCTGGTGCTGCTGGTACTACTGAAGCTGGTGGTTTCGGTACTTGTGGCTGCTGGAGTCCGGGGCTGCTCTGTAGATGTGGCCCTAGGCGTCTGAGGTGTGGACTTTGTGGTGAGGTGTGTTGTGGTAGAGGAAGTAGTACTAGCAGCAGTAGTAGTAGTAGAAGTAGTGGAGGAGGTGGTGGTGGTGGTGGTGGTGGTGGGGGCTGGGATTGTCGTGGTAGCACCTGTTGTTGTTGTGGTTGTGGTTGTAGTTGTGGTGCTGGTAGGAGCGGCAGTTGTAGTTGTCCTTGGTCGGACTGCACACAAGAGAGTAAGAAATATTCATCATTTATCCTTATTTTTTTTATAATTTAGAGCTAATAATCATATGTGAATGGGCTGTGACAAGTGTCTGGACATAAAAGTGGTTTAAAATCAGTAATCATCTATCAGGCGTATCATATGTACTGTGTACTCTGCTAAACTGGAAGATGGTTGAATCACGGTACAGTGCTCTTCACAGTCATTTTACTGTAATAATACCAACAAATATTAATATTAATAAAAGTAATGATAATAATTAACATTGGATTTGTGCTTTATGAAGACACTGACAGCTGTAGTCTTCTGTGTGAGACAAACAATACAAAGTCAACTGAAATTGTGATCAAATTAGAATTATGATATAATGTATTTAATGTGTGATTATATTTTTATCATAATCACCCATCCCTAGTGCATTCTATCATCTTTCTTTCAGAACTGAGCAGTATTAACTTTAGTAATTTGTGCATCACCATCACTAACTTATACCATCAGAACTTAATATAGTGTCAGTTCTTCACCTGTCAGTGGTCATATTGCTATGGTCAAGAGCTTTGTAACATCCAATGTATTAGCCCCAGGAGGTGCCACCATGTCTGTAACAGTGGTATCACAGTTCTTTTTTTTCCTGAATATTGAGCCAATAAATCTGGAAGTCCCAGTGTGCAATGTGAATTTTCATTATACCATCCATGTTATTATAGTCCTTGCTCCCCCTCACAGTTGTATGGTGTCCTACATACATCATAATTTGTTTTTCGTTCTTTTCTCCATGTCAGCTCCTCTCTCCTCACCTGCTCCGAGGTGAGGTGCAAAAGAGTGCTCTATTAAGAGTAACAGCTTAACAAATGTGACTCTGGTGGCTGGGGAGGCGGCCACAGTAGTGGAATTAACCCAGAGAAATAACAATAGTGTCCCAGGACCACAAGTAAACTGGGAGCATCTCTGACCATGACAGGACCTCTTTTTATCACTTTTTTTCTGAATGAGTAGGCAGCTGATATTACTATGAATAATACAATGTTAATTCAGTAAGAAGGTATCATGACACACTAGTAACTGTAAATCAATGGTTAACTGGAAAGCCAATTAGTGTCCACAATGCTTTCGGTGGGCATACTTTTACCATCACCACAATGACCCATTGAGATCACACAGTGTAGATCTGTGAGAGATAAAGACCTAGAATCTGCACATGAACGTTACTCTTACATCATCCATTTTGGGTCATGATTTATAGACAGCAATAAATAGTTAATATATACGGATGGGAAGCTTACACTGAGAAACAGGGTAGCTTCCTTTTGACCTTTTTGGGCTTGGGGTCAATTCCTCATTAGCTGGTGCAATGTTTGCCTGTTTGCAATATATGTTAAAAAATATTTGTGTTGTCACTATTGATGTACTTACTAGTAGGCATGTGTATTCTAGTGAGATACTTACCCACAGCACAGCGCCTCATGTCAGGGCCTAGCTCCATGCCGTTGGGACAGGCGCAGGTGTATTTGGGGGAGTGGTCTGTGATCTGAGGGGCCCGCAGACACAGGTACTCACAGCCACCGTTAGGCAGGCTTCCCATGTTACAGGTATCTGGAGCTAAAAAAAGAACAAGGGAAATTTCACTTTGACAAACAATAGAAATCTTTGTGAATTTAATATTATTTCGGGCGTAGTGGAAAGTAACTGTAATAGCTACACTCTTTAAATTGATGGCTTAGTTTTTTATTAATGTGTATTTTTATCTTTTGTTTCACCAGGAAAAACATTGTTGGACTAAAAGGTTCTCACAGGAACAAGTGCATCTTTGTGTTGGCTGTTTTTATGTTTCTCATTTTGAGAAGCTCATCAGAACATTAATTTAAATTTCAATTTTTAAAGTTTCAAATATTGTCCTCATTTCTGCAGAAGTTTGCCACAATCCATTACTTTTAAACATATTTTTCTCTATATAGAAGCTGAAGACTAACGCCGCATGCCTCTAAGAAGCTGTCAAAATATACAATCCTCAAAAGCAGTTGCAACTTTTCCTGTGGTATTTAAGGAAGCTTTTTTACACCGTGACCCATTTTTGGGCTGTGAAGAAGATGCTTAGGTTAAAGCAAGCCTTACTTTTTTTTATCACTTCACCTAAATGAAAAATTTACATCTAGTTTGCTAACTCAAGACGCACGCAGAAATATAGCTCCTTGGTCATGTGGGAGAGCTGGAGAATTAGGTCAGGTTGTGGTCGAATAGCCTGGTGCATATCTTTAAAGAACATGTCACTTTGTAAATGCAGATGTAATAAGTTGGGAATAGTACAGTAATCCTTCAAACAGTTTAATTAATGTTCAGCTACTAACACGTTATAAAAATCCTAACTATGATACATCAGATTTAGCTCAAGTGTAACAAACATGGCATACAGGCAAGATAATAGTGGGGAAACTGTGAATAACAAATTTAAATGCATGACAGCTGCATAAAGAGAGCCTCAATGCACAGTTGGGTGGACAAAAGAATAAAATACAGCAGATTTCTGATACTGAAGAAAAGCACAACAAGAGCCATCTGCTGTAGATGGAACGAGGAGGGCTGTTCAATGAATGTGTCAAAAGGAAAATGTGCTAAGAGGCGTTTGGAGTAGAGTGGCATCCCATCTTGGAGACATAAGTTCCATCTTGTTTACAATTTCACACAATCAATTCTGGACAATCTCAAATGTTACGTCAATCAAGACTCTCATGCTTAATATTCACAATAGCATCAGAATATGTAAAATGTAGCCATGAAATCATTTTATGGTGCTCTGAGAAAAAGTTAGTTAACGTTCCTGTCTAATGAAGCTTATGCGCAAATTCACCTGGAAGACTACCGGTAGCTGCTGCATCAACCACTCCACCTATCACCTGGAGCTCCTCCCAGCTCTCCACCAGCCGCACCTCTACCTCAGCCTATCCCCGCTCAGCCGGCTGCTTTTAAACCACCCAATCAACCGCAATCAATCGGCTTCCCTGCTTATG
>JAVQKC010149037.1:0-10067 GCA_036025475.1 Philypnodon macrostomus | reverse complement strand
AGACGTACGGGGCGACGTATGGGTCAGACGTACGGGGCAGACGTACGGGGCAGACGTGTGGGGTCGTTTTCGCCGATATACACTTTGCTGTCGGGGACGACAGCACAGGCCTTGTTTGCTCCATGAAGTGCCTCATCCTTGCAGCAGATGGCAGAAAACAACAGCGAGTGAACAGAACGAAAACCATATTTAAAGAACATCTGTCTGTCTTGGTCTGTCTGCTCCGTTTAACCCATAAGGCTAAACAGTGGAAGCCATCAACAACTTCCCTTTATGTTTAATAATTTGCCAAAAGATATCCTACTAACACAAATCTCATACAAAATGTCTAAAAGGGAGCTGCTTTTGTAAATTCAAGGCCTACTATAGCTCAGGGATTCTGTTGGTACCCTATGTGGGCTTTTTAGTGCTAGGCTAATTCCTGAATTAGTTTGATCTGGAAGTTTCTGAGATCTTCTGGCTTTAGAGGCTACTGCCGCTGGTCCTGGTTTGGCCTGTGAAGTGATGTGGTCCATGCAGCGGTGGGCGGGATGTTTTACCGGGACAAGAGCAGCTCATTGGGAGGACGCTCTTTACGCTCGGGTCAGGTGGATCGATCATTGTTGTGAACTCAAGGCGGGTCGTTAAACATCGATTTTGCAGGCTATCCTGCGGGTCTCAACCTGCGTCAATTTGGTGAGACTACCTCCAAAAACGCTTCAATAGACCGGTGCAGTAAAGGTTTTCGTCACAGTTTGTTGTCAATGCACGCCTATTGTAGTCGGTGCGTGTTTTACTTTGAAGGCGCTAAGCTAACCGAGTCCTTCCCACTGATGCTAGCCTGACAGATGTGGATGTCTTTCGGGAGAGCAAGGAGAGAACACGCTCGCACTAGTGAAAAGTTTTAGAAAATCACAGAGGTTGAAGGTTAGTCGAGTTTTTAACCAACATTTACCTCTTTGACCTGGGCCAGCACGGTTCTTGCCTCTTAACACTGCGTAAAAGGCGTGCGTCGATCCCGCGCTTATACCAACTTCTCGCTGTCAAACATGGATCTGTTGCATGGGCGACAGAGGGGCTGAAACTTTGGACTTTTTACACAATTCACCAAACACTTTTATTGCACTGAACTTGTTTGAATATTGCCACTGTCCATAACTTGTTGACACACGGACATGCAGAAGTTTAACTCCACCGGCAGTCACAGCACGCTGCCCCAGGACGCAGACCTCCAGCTGCGGCTCGCTGACAGCGGAGCTTCGGGAGAAGGGAAGGAGAACGGGGCTGGAAAACACTTTCTCGGCCAACCGGAGCAGGAGAGCTCCCTTTGCACCAAGAGACGAATGCTGGTCGGACTGGATGTAATATGTGTTATCGTTGGTAAGCGCACATAAGTTCAACATGTCGAGTTTATGTAAAAGTTTGAAGTTGACCGCCATAAAATAATACCACAGATCTTGTATGTTTAGGTTATAGCTACAGTTGGCAGTTGGATTTCTTTTAAATAACAGTCATAAAAATATTATTATGACCACAGGATTTACCTACCTTTCCCAACAATACCCTTTATAGTTAAGACCCTATTTGTTATTGGAGACTCTACCACTACTACTGGAACAAGTATTTCCTAAATCGAGTAGATTACATAAAAAGCCACAAAAATACACACATAGGCCTACTTTGATTTTAGCAGTGAAGCACAGTCAGAACAAGATTGAAAACAGTCATCTGGACCTGCACGGTTTGTAACGTTGAGGACAGTGAAAAGTTGATTGTGACAATGTGGATGACTAAACATTATATATATAAGTATAAGTGTACAATACAGCAAAGTGTACATTAAGTATAATAAGTCTGTGGTATAATAATGTCTCAAAGGCCACAGAAACGTATTATTTATTAGTTTATTTGACAGGGACAATGCATAAAACATAGATACAATACAAAGAAAGTGGCTGAAGTCATGCATATAGAGTTTATAGCTTTAGCTAATTTACGACTCCTGTCCCTGGATGGGCTTACTACCAAAAACTAACAAACAAGCAATCCTACAATATAAAATCTAATAAAACATCAATTCTTAATATACACCACATAGATACAAAGATTCAGACTAAAAGTAAAGAAGTAACACCATAGCGAGTTAGAGGTGGTTCTGATTGATCTTCATCCATTTTTTAAGCTTGTTAGTGCTCATGAAATGTGTTGATGCCTGGCCTTTGGTTATCTGATTTGCTCCTTTATTGTTGACATCTGGGTGTAAAATGTTTTTGTAGATTTGTTGAAGATTCTCGGGGTATGGGTTACCTTGGGGCAACAATTGAGGCCCCAAATCTGTATGGCTGTACCTCGCAAGTAGTATTAGTAGTAGTATTCAACAACATTAAACTTCACGCTCAGCTTAAAAGTTGTGGTAAGGGAACTGTTACTTTGGGGATTTTAAAAGTTAGCAGAACAGCATTCCCAAGAAGTAGTAGATACAGTTGAGGTAGCTAGAGACTCAAGCCAAGTTCTGTTGTTGTTCCCTTGTTGCACGTGGGACAGGATCGGGGCGAGGCTCAGCTGGCAGCAGCAGCAGAGTTGTCCCGGGAATTCATCAGTTTCCATGGTAACCCCTAAAGTTCCCGGGAGAAGAACGTGGGAATGGGGATAAAAATATGCTTTGTAGTTGTGTGTAGACGAAAACTACCTCTGTTCAACTGATCGCTGCAGCACCACCACCACCACCACCACCACCACCACAGTGAGACAAATGATTTACACAGTGCTCAGCTGGAGGGACATGCAGGCCTATACTCTCAGTCAAATTAAGCAGAACATCTTCACAAGGGGATTCAAAACACCAGCATAGGATTGTGGACTACAAATGCCTGCTGACAGAACTGTCATTTCAATAAGGATATTAGCTAGCTTTGTATGCTAAAATGATCACTATACCTTGTTGGGCTTTTCTCAACTGAAAACCATCAATCATAATTGGACTTTTACACTGAATGCCCTTTTGATGCAAGCCTTTCTTTTTACTTGAGACTGGTACAATGAGTACACTGATTTGTGACCCATTGTAGCTGGGTTCTTGCAACATCTTGGCATTTTTCAGATTTATTGATAGGACAGTATGGCGACTGGAAACCAGGGAGAAGAGTGGGGCGTGACATTGGTCAAGGGGGTCACGCTCTACCTACTGAGCTAAACCACATCCTTTATTGTGGTTTTGGAATCGATAAGTGAGGTTGTAATACATTAACAAGGACATGCCATATTTGTATTATTAAACTAGGCAGAGGCTCTTAAATGAGGGATGCACCGATATGGAAAATAAGAAATCATCATAGAAACAACCAATTTTTAATAAAATTATAAAAATCTTTCTCTGACTCTTTTTAAACCTACATATCAGAAGTTATCCTATTTGAAGAACAGTGTCCATCCTTACAGGCCAATACGCTATCAGTCAAAATGGTAACTCTCATCCGATACCAATGTTGGCCCGATATATCTGTGCATCACTACTAAAAATCTAGCCTATTGTAACTAATGCGTTTCAGTTTGTGACCCACATTGCTGATCTGTCATGTTTGCAAAATATCATTTCATAAGTTTCACATGACTATGAGACATGAGAGTTTAGTTGAGAGTTTAGTTGTAAACAGGACAGAGGCGTAACCCGTCCAGGCAGACTGACAGGTAGGCAGCCAGGTTTGGCAGTTGGAGGATCTCAGGAAAGTGCCCGGTAGACAAAACAACAGCGGGCCACATTTCTTTGGCGCTCGCCTGCAGGTATGCTATTAACTTTTGCACGTTACAATTACTCAGCGGCTTTGTTCTGATATTAGGAAGTGGTATGAAATGATGCAGCGTCTGTCAGCACCAGTAGGAAATGGTTTGTCTGAGCGACTCACAAAGGACGCACACTGGGCACGCTACTTCACTAACATCGCGTGTCTTTGGGTTTGTGTTCTTCCTCTTAAAGGTAACCACCACATGGCATGCGTTAATCAACTTCACTATTATGTAAATGCACAAGTAGTACATTTTGAGTTATGGCTGGATAAGGCATTGCGACCTCAACTCACATCACAAAAAAGAGACTATCAAGCACATTTAATTCAAGATTACTCTGCTTTAATTCCCTATAGTTTACTAAATTGGTTACTATCACCAAACCAGTAGACTTTTGAATAGACCTGCATGATCAAAAAACAAATAATCTCAAAATGACAAGACTTGGAACATTCAGTAAGTTTAATTGGAAGAAAGTTTTAGTGCGTCTTTGTTACTAGTCAAAAGCTATGGGTGTGAATCTAAATTTAAGAGACTAAACCAGGTTTAAACAAGGACTAAAACAGTGCTAAACCAAGACAGAATAAAAAAATCAAGAACAACATAGGATGTCATTTTCAATTTGATTGTAATATTTTGATTTACTCATTTGTACATTTGACAGTAGCTACACATAATGAACAGTGTCTACCAGTCTACATTGAACCTAACTCTAAATGAGCCTCTATATTGTACAGTGAGGCCCATTACTCAGATGATCAGGTTTGAGGTTAGTGATCTCTGTCAGTCTGACTCTCCCATGCCTGTATCTCTCATGTGCTCTTCGAGCCACAGCTATCAGCAGATACCGACCTGACCTTGGCTCATCTCATGCACAGCTGAATGTCATCACTTATTGGACATGAATTGAGCTCTTCATTCAGCTAAACCCAGTTATCTCTGACTAATCCAATTTTCCTTTCAAAATGGCATCACCAGATTCCCTAGACTTCTGACCCGCAGCCATAAGTCATCTTCATAAAGGGGCCCATTCACTACTACTGTATCTGTGGAATTTACCCCGGAGCATCACATCCTCATTATGTTATCAACAGGAGTCACCTATGAACATCTATACTGTCATTGTACATTTTTTTCAGCCAACTACAGAACTTAGTGGGTAGGCCTGCCCAGTAAAGAAATGAATTGTGATGAAATACTGTATTCTTAATGCAACTTCATTGATCACAATAGTGTTATAGTGTTCCATCTCAGGAAAAATGAAATTGGTTTAGTTTTTGTTTGAGGTCAGTTTAGTCCTGGCTTAGTCCTATTTCTGATTAGTTTAGTTTAGTTCTGGTTTTGTCTCGAGTCTGGGTTTAGCCCCAGTTTTAATCAGTACTGCTTCAATCTAAAGAACAATTCAATTGATCTTTTACTTACTATAGTAAAAAAAAAAAAGCCTATAAGATGTATCATATACATTGGACTAATACTTACTAAGGTCTGGTTACATGATCCCACTGTTTCTCAATAGGGCCCAGGCCTGTTTCACATTTACTGTTTACAGTTGCTGTTCTGACTTGTTCATGATGGATGGTTCACTGAGATGGGTTGTTCTGATTCAGCTCAGTGTTTTCAAACTTCCACATACCTGAATCATTCAAGTGTTTGCATGTGTAAAAACTCCATGCAGTAGTAGTTTACATTACATAATACAACTATTACATAATTACATTTACTTGAGCAACTTTTTCAACAAATGAAACTTTAAGTGCGGTTGTATCACACCATACTTTTTTACTTAAGTAATGAGTATCAGTGCATCTACAGTATATAGTCCGGAAGCTATTGATGGCGTTTCTGCCCTCTTGGATGTTACATGTGTTGCCTTATGTTGAGAAAAAACTGTGAAGATTTGGGAATGTGTGTTTGTTTTGCCCCAATATAATATATTGTGTAACTGTCATTTTTATAATAGAATCTCATTTTATACAACAATGCAAAAAAAAACAATGCCTTATTCAATACCTTTTACTCTTCCATGAACAACTATTTATTTCCTCTTGTAGTGGTAGTATAATGACAATGCTCAATAAATACTTGACTACAACTTTTGGCAACCGTATCCACCTCTGCTATTTGGACAGGGCGCCACACACAACATGCCCTGTGGCAGCATCAATAAGTTCAGGCGTCCAGGCACACAGAGGTCAGGGGATGTCAGGTGTTTGTCAAATCTGCAATGCATGCTGGGACAGGCCCCTCCAAGCCCGCACTGCTGTTTCGCTCCCACACAGGTGGTCTTTAGGCTGTCATCACCCCAATAAAGGCAGTTTCTGAGTCTCTTAAATGTAATAGGCAGATGATTGGGGCCAGTGTTAGAAAAAGGCCCTGTTATCCCATAAAGATTAGGAAGATTATCAGGACTTCCTTCAGGCTCCGCTTACATTTACAGCTTAATTACAACAAACTACCCCCTATTCACAGATAAATCAATGACTTATACTGTAGGCAAAGCACAAGATATTGTTAGTGCAAGATCAATATATGCAGTATCTCTTGTACCATAATATTATCTTACTCCTTACTCATTGACTCAAACATTACTTACCACCGTTTATAACCTGTTTTTTGAGTACATGACATTTAGTGTGTGGACCAATTTTGAAACAAATAGCATTTCCCTCCAGACAGTTTTAAGTTTAACCTCAAGATACAAGCAGCTAACGCGTAGATCACATTTACATTAATTGGCATGACTACACATGTAGGATATTCTATAGTACAGTACTTGGCCATAGTAATTTGATTGCATATTTAACTTTTGGAGTCCAAATTTGTGTGCATAATAATACACTTATACTGTTTGATTTGCAACTCCTGTATGTTATCGAATAGTCGAGTCGTCAACAAAAAACATGCACTGATGAATGATGAATGACAGCTCCGGTACAGTTGATCACTATTTTTGTTCCAGACATGAAGCAGCAAGCCAGGACTAGTGGACCGGTATCTGCTCAAGAGATCAGCCATTTCTTTGGGGCTCCCCTCTAAAGCTCATCATACCATCACCCCTACTCCCTCCACCTACCTCACTTAAACTTTAGGGCATAAGGTGTTTAACAAGGTGTGTTATTGTGCATTTTATGTTTGCGTGTGTGTGTTTCTGGCAGGTGGCCACTTTTTTGTTGCGTTGTTTTGGCAGAGAAAGTTGGCAAGTGAGTCAGATACACCAGTAGACACATCAGAGCATGCCCACGTGAAAGGACTGTCATTGGAGTAGTTTATAGCTGCCATGTGCTGCTTTGTTGACAATTGATCCGGTTCTGTTTTAGGCCTTAGTTAGAAATGTCACGGGGCTGGGCAATATGACCTAATATACTTTATCAGTATTTTGTCAAACCTGTGTTAATGTAGGATTGTGTTTTTTAACCTTTATTTTCAGTTTGGTAAATGGAACATGTTTATTCAGATTTAAAAGCTAGTTGTGGTGGAACTGCAAAGAAACGGTGCCAAACAGTCAAATTATAATATAAAATGTAATAGCCAAATAAAGTATACACAGCCAAAAATTTAAAGAGGTAGTTCTCAAAGCTTGTACTTGGGTAAGACATACGTATATGTACAAATAAAATTGAATTTAATTAAATATGTATATTGGTATCGCAGTATGGTAATTCTGATCATTAAAGAAAAAACATTTACGCAAGCCAGTCGTCCAGTTCTGGTTTGCTTTAAGTCTTGATCAAAAATGAAATGTCAAAACTCATACAAGCAGACCCATTAAAAGCGCCTCGGTCAAATCATTAGGAAGATTTGCTGACTCTCCGTCCTTGTTTGCTAATGTGTCTTTTCCATTTGCACGGATTCAGGCATCCATTAGCCGGGCCCTTCCTGAACAAGCTGTATCAGTTTGCACTCACTGTACTTCCGATAGCGCACCATTAGCACAACGGAACTAGCTTCGGCCTATGTATTGTGTCTCTGTTGCCTGGAGGAAGTAGGGCAAGTGAGATCTTGATTGAGGGATCAGCTCTAGGACACTTAGCGGGGGGTTTGGAAGGAGCGTTTTGGGAGATGGGACAGGGAATCCCTACTTGGGGGGTGAGAGGTCAGACCCTTAGGCGCCTAGGAGATCGGATACTGTCTGTTTATGTCTTAGTGAAGACAACTTGAGACGGTAAACGCTAACAGCTTCAAATGTACTTTTAATGAGGCAGCTGTGATGGCGGTTTCTATGAGTGCCCCTGGTGCTCCTTAGGTAATAGTAGTAATGAGTGTATTAAGATGTATACACCACAGTAATCCCCAATGCTCATTAGACACAATGGTTCTCCCTATCAGTGTATCTTCTCCATACAGCCTGTAGTCCTGCCTTCTGCATTATGTCAAAGCTAATGACTCGTCTCTCTTCTCCCCATCACGATACCTCCCCCTTGGCTTGGTGGCATTGTTCCTCATTATATTTTTAAAATAATTTGTCACATCTCACCTCATGGATATTTCCTCCCTTTCATCTGGCAAAGAGCGGATCTGATGTTCAGCCGATGCATGGTCCTTCTATGAGAAAGATGTCAAAATAGCCCTAAAGCTTTCAAGAACTCCTTCTACCGCACATCCGGCTACAATCACCCCACTTCATGCCAAATACCTCTGTGCAACCACAAGCCTTTTACATCATGCATCAGATTGCAGACACTGGCAGCCTGAAGCCTCAACTTTACCTTCACGCCACAAAACCAACCACTGACTTAGCTTCTATTTAAGTGTACTACATGGGACAGAATGACTGATAGGGCCCTGTAGGTCTGCACAATATATCACAAGTCAGTTATCAATATCAGACAATCAGCTAAATCAATATCTCTATGGTATCGAGAGAAACTACATATATTGCAATAATCTTTCTTGAGTGGTAGGTTACTTGTTTTAGACTTGGTTGGGCTCTAGTTTTGTCCTGGTTTAGTTCTGGTTAAAATCTAATTTAGTCCCGGTTCTTTCCTGGTTTAGTCCTGGATTAGTCCTGGAGTATTGCTATTTTCTCCTGGTATAGTTTGGGCTTAGTCCTAGCACACAAACAACACTACAATTGCTAAAAAATTATTAAGAAATGGTTCAAAATGATTAAGAAACAGAACAGTGCAGATAAAAGACATATTAAGTCATATGCATTTTAACCTGGACTTAAACACTGTAAAAATAGGGCCAGCCAAACACCTTCAGGGAGACTATTCCAGATTTTAGCTCCATGAAACTGAAATGCAGCTGCACAATCTTTCAGTAATGCCGTTATTGCAATATTGAATTATCACTTATCACATGCTTTCCTAATACATAATACTAATGCGGCCCAAGTTTGCTTTGTGTTCTTTAGTTATCATAGACAATGCGCTGTTTAGACCTCACCAGTCAGGCCTTGAACTCCAGGCCTCGGCTCCAGGAAGCAGGTCAGTGGAGTGTGGAGAGAATAGCTCAGGGGAAGTGTGAGTCTAGGTTCTGGCCAGTGGCAACATAAACAATGCTGGGGGCAAGTTAAAGGGTTCCTGGTGTGTTGGTGGAGAGCAAAGTATTGATTTCCTGCATCTGTATTTTCTGAGACATTATAAATATTAATGCTAGTGAAGGTTCAAAGTGCTCTTGTTTGGGGAATAGCTCAAAGTATGTGAGTGGATGCAAGACTGGGGAGCTAAAGAGGAAGCAGGGATTGAATGTGAATTGCTAAGGTTGTATGGAGGAGGTACAGCAGATGCAGTTGATAGCATTTAGCTTGGTATGGTTTGTTTTGACTCTTCGTCTTTGTTCTTTGGTGATTAATCTCCTCTAGCCGCCATCAGGGAAGTCTAAACAGTCTTTGAAGAGTGTCTAGCCAGGTATGAAAAAAAATGGTGAGTAAAGTGGGGATGCTAACAACCCCTATCTCTTTACCACCTGGACCAGCCCACCAAGGAAGATACGGAAATGCTATATCTGACTAGGCCTGCCTATTTAATAGTGTTTTGACAGTTTATGGCAATGATAGCCTTGGTGTGAATGACTTTACGCTTGTAAAACAGTTACCTCCAATACATTTCTATTAGCTTTTTTATCAGCTACAAAATAAGACTTTGCTTATCAACAACAGTAGTTTTAATGCAATTAATGTAGTTTTTTTAAAGTAACAATACACATACTCAAGTACTTTGGGCTAGACAGGCAATTTATCTTTACTAATAATTATATCGGCGAAAACAGCGTGTCGCCGATATTATGGAATCACGTCGGTGTTCGTCCGCGTCCGCGTCCGCGTCCGCAGATCCTAGCTGTGAACGCGATAACTCAAAAAC
>JAVQKC010149032.1:0-40650 GCA_036025475.1 Philypnodon macrostomus | reverse complement strand
CAACCTTGTTCAGTTGAAACACGTAAAAATGAGATGGCCATTTTGGGGTCATATATAAACACTAATAATAATACACTACTAATATTACGGTGAAGCATAGTACCAGTATGTATTACTCCACAACGCTCCTGACTCCCGGAGCTTTGTAGTTTACCGAAGTTGGTTTTGGAGAAAATTAAAGGCTTTTAAGTGCGCCTTTATAGTGCGGAAAATACGGTACATGCAAAAGTGTGTTTAAAACAGAACCCGCAAGTTTAAGCTCCTGTCTGATATCTGAAGATGTTTTGAAGCAATGCTTTAGAAAGAACTTGTTCTATTATCTAAGTGACCATGTACAAGACTGTGGGCTTTATCGTGTAGCGCTCGGCTAAAGGGCTGCCTTGAAGTGAAGGTGGAAGGTTGGTGTATCCTTTAAGTCTGACAGATCAAGTGCTCTTTTCTGCTTTTTTATACAGTTCTGTTAAGACACATCTGAAAGGAGCCAAGTCAGTGAATGAAACATAAAGAATGGTGCACGTCTAGTGTCAGTGGAGAAAATGGGAAGGAAGAAACAAAAGGAGAAGGACGGATAAAGTTTTGTAAAAAAAAAAAAAAAAAAAGATTTGAATATAGTGCAAGGCAGATGCAGCAGATATAATAACTCCTCAGATGTGAGTGCGGTCTCTCTGTGTGGAATAAATGAATAGTAATTGATTGGAGCAAGAACAGAACATAATGGCCAGTGCGGCTCCTTCACCACCCACTAATCTACCCAGGAGGGGAAGAGTGACCTATATGTAGGTGTGTGTTTTTTTGGCTCTTAAGTATCAGTCTCCAGTCTGTTAGCCCTGTGAATAGAAGTTGTTTGACAGGCAGATATTAGACCGTCATGGCCAACGGAGAATAAAAGAGGCTCGAATAGCAAGAAACATAAAACAGTCATTAATGTGTGTCGCCCGCTCTGCCGTTGAGGAGACAAAGACACACACACGTGTTCAAAACTACCCACAAGTACAGCTCCAAACTGACAGAGGCCAGGGGTGACCGGGCCATCCTTTTCCACAAAACTGAAACAGGATAATAGCAAAACTGAAAAGATTGTAAATTATAGTGTGCCGTCTAAACTAATCTATAAGAAATACACACATGCATACACACTTCATATGAAATGTTCAGGAGATCTAAGTCCAATACAACTTTTAAAGGCTGTAATTTCCAAGTAATTTATTATTTTCTCTCTGTCCGCTCTATGCTCAGTCCTTGAAACATCTGCTATCAAACCTTATTTTTTTTTAGATAGACTTTTGAACGGCTCTTAATTCACCCTGAGAACATAAGACAGTGATTGGACGTTATTGATGACCATACACTGGAGACTTCTCTCTGTCTTAACGTTAATTATGGCCATAGAACGTTTATTTCATTGTATTCAACCTATATCAGCCTGATAAGATAGTGGTGATGGTTTTTGATTTTGGGAGCATTTTGTAATTTTGCCCCAAAAGTCAACTCGATTATCTTTTCCCCTGCTAGATTGTGACAATACTCTCCAAATGCTTCTAGTTTTTTATGAATAAACTCTCAATTTGAAATACACACAGCCACATCACATATAATATACGTTTCTTATATTGCACATTGGTTCTATGAGTGGCGTCAGAGCACTCTTTGAGGATGCTGGCCCGGGACATGTGCGTATCTTTTGTAGTTGTGAGATACATGCTGGCTCTCCTTTAGATCAGACCATCTCTTGTGCTGTTCCTCTTAGGCATCTCCTTGTTCCTCCCTCTACTTCTGGTATTTATTTGGCCAGTACACCATCTTGAGCCTTTGTCTCTCTCCACCGGGATGACCGTCTGAACTTTGAGATTGTATCCAGTTGTTGGACAGAATTGGTTTTAGCTCAAATGGCCTGTCATGTTTGGTTGCAGGGGTATCTTCAAGGCTCCATTCACTGCTGAATTCTTTGACCAGATGTGTGAACATGATATTTTTTTTCTGGTACGGTTGTGGATTTCATGGTTTTGCCAAGCGTATTTGTTTTTCTGGTCCTTAAAAGCAGTTTTTATATTCAAAATCAACTTCTGTTTCTATGGTGAATCCTGGTCTTTTGCTGAGTTCCAGCTCGGAAGACGGAGCTCGGAGTGACAGAATCTCTGAGTTGAAGCGTTCCGGTTGTTAACTCCCAAATAACGGCTTTTACGTCTAACGGCTTCATTTAGCAGTTAGCAGCATTTTAGCATATTCTGTAACTGTGGATGCTAAACTACACCATAGCAGCTTACTAACAGATATCAGGTTGACAGTAGTGAATTGCTCATATCAAATTTAAACACGATCATTGAATATTATAAAAGTTCTATTTTTAATTTCCTGGTAAAATGGGACGCTGCCATATTGGATTTTTCATCTCGGAACTCGGAAATTCCGACCTCCGAGTACAACTGGAATGCACCATGAGTAGGATTAGCAACAACAGAGCATTTTAGCCCATTTTTTTACGGCAGATGCTGAAATACCCCACAGTTTATTGGTAACAGATAACAGATGACAGTAGGAGGCCTCATAAAAAAACAATAGTTCTACAAATATTTTAATTATTTTTTCTTGTAAAATAGGACTCAGCCATGTTGGAATTTTCAATGCACTGAATATCCAAGTAGGAATTCCAACATCAAGGGCCGTTACAACTAAACAACTAAATGGTGCGTGCTCAACACAGTTACCGCCTGAGTATCCCTCAGCAGGAGCCAAGATTATACAGCTTCTGAATATGCACAGGGGATAGCAGTCATAGCATGCATCTTCTAATTGTCCAGGTGTCTGTATAGTATAGCACCATCATAATAAAAGCTCAGTATGTCTCTTTAGAAGTCCGCAGTCCTCTCACAAGGCTCCTTTCCAAGCCTGGAGGCTACACCTAAGGATGGAGAATTGTGGACTCAGGTGTTCACACTCACCTGCCATCTGGGGACAGTCCAGTTGGCACATTCTACATGGCAGCATTTGTATTGCAACTATACAAATACATGGACAGTCTGTACATTAACTGTGGGGTGTGCTGAGGGAAGTGCTGTTATAGTATTGCTGAATGGCAAAATGTAAAATAAAATACTTACAATTGACTATTTGACCCTTTCTAGAAAGTAAAGTAGGTAACCTTATTTTACTCTAGAGTAATACTATAGCAGCACTTCCCTCTGTACAGCAACTAGTGGGACAAACTCCGATTTGATGTTGCTGCAGCTGTATTGGTCAAGCATTTTTTGAATGTAATAACGTTTTCTTATTTTAGAAATCCCCCAGACTACAACATATATACATGGTTCAAACACAAGAAGTTGGTTGATGTCTGTTTTGAGTTTAATTTAAAAATACAATTGAATGGCTAATTTTGCCCCACAGGATTTTTCTTTATTTTTTTCATTTCTGTTTTCGCTAACTTCTCATGGGGCCATTATGTTTTTATTCACCGATGCACTCTGTCCTTCTAGTAAACCCACTGCACCCAAACAGACCTGCTTCACTGATGTTGGCAACTTAACGTCTCTGAAATTAAGTATCAATCATTGTTCCCCTAAACCAGATTTCTAGTATCCTTATTGATTGCACTTCAGTCTAGTGTAAGTCCTGTACATGTCCTATTACATCCCTAGAGTAAAAATCAGATGATGCGCAGTGACCACATTAAGGCCTTTTAGTGTGCGTGCCCTCCAAAACAGCGCTCCATTCACCCCACACGCATCCTATCTGTCCATCGCTGAATAAGGGCCTATCTGGGAGTGGACTGCGGGGTACTTAAAGCTATCTGCAGCTAATTCAAGATATGTGAAATTGAAGGGAGATATGACATGAGCGAGGGAGCAAGAGGAGGAGGAGGAGAACGGGTGGCCAAGGCAAAGAAGGATGGATGGAAGGGGACATCTTGGAAAGGCTTTCAGATAAATGTAGGGATGATAATACAAGGACACAAGGACACTAACTGTATGGTGTGTGTATGCTGCGTACAGTGACTTTGAGGTACAGTCCTTGGCACACAGTTGCCCCTCCATTATCGGCCTGTCTTGGTCCATCCAACCTCCTCCGCCTCGGGCCAGCCTCTGCTTTAAAGAGCTGTCCGGCGCACACACACTTCCTCGATCCAGAGGGGTACAGAGGTTTGGCATGGAAGTGCTTGGCTAACAGCTTGCAAGAGTAAGGTGACATTTCTCTGTATGCACAACAGTGTGTGGAAAACCCAGCAGGTGTGTTTCTGCAAGGTAACATGCCTGTGTTTTTGTTTACTACTTCTTACATCCGTGTGTGTGTGTGTAGGTGTGTGTGTGTGTGTGTGTGTGAGAGAGTGATCTTCTCTGTAGCAGGGACCTTTTGACTTTGCTTGTTCCAGAGTTGCCTGAAGCTTCAGTTTGGGCAAGGAGTCATGCAGTGAAGGAGGGACATGTTTAATGACATGGATAACTATACTGTATACAATGTGTTATAGACATTGCCTTTATTATGACATAAATTGGCCCTATGAAAAAAAAAACTATACAAAACATACATTTATGCCCATAGTGAATGAAAACAGTCAAATAAAAGCAAATTAAGAGCTTAAAAAACAGGCCAAAGATATGTTTTCAGATGTTTCTTAAAAGTGCAGAGACAGTCAATCTGGGTGCAGGGAGTTCCAGAGGGAGGGAGGGAGGGAGCCTGTACAGAGAACGCCCGGTCCCCTTAAAGAGATAAATAATGTGGTGCTAAACCGTTAAGAGCTTTAAAAGTCAATAATAACATTTTCAAATCAATCCTAAACTTTACAGGGAGCGAATGTAGTGAAGTTTTGGACGAGCTGTAGGTGGTGAATGGAACTATGATTTATACCAGTATGAAGGCCATTGCAGTCAGTCTTAAATATATAAAAGCATAAATAACTTTTGGGAGGTCTAGAGGGATTAAAAACTGCTTTATCTTTGAAATAACTTTAAGATGATAAAAACAGGATTGCGCCACACTATTTTTTCTGACCTCTAAAAGACAGATTAAAATGAAAAAGCCATCTTTTAACTTCTACCAAACAGGCATGAATGGGGGCAAGGCTATTAGGGTTGAATGGTCTCTATAGATCTGTGTATCATCAGCATATAAGTGACAAAACGCATTATTTAAAAGCTGGACGGGGGATTAAATAAAAGAGGCCCAAGTACTGATCCCTGAGGAACACCATATTTAAGGTAAAAAAATGCCGAGTGACAGTCAAGGAGTATAGAATGATCTATCGGATCAAATGCTGTGCTAAGATCAAGTAATGTTAAAATGGAAGTTTCCCCTCTATCTGCAGACATTAATATATCATTGGTGACCGTGACAAGTGCTGTTTCAGTGCTGTTTCAGTGCTGTGTTTAGCTCTAAAATATATCTATATGTATTTGTTTATACCTGTAATGTAAATAGCTAAGGTTTACCCTCCACTTTACACAAATAGTGTAAATTTATCTCAACTAAACTGTAAAATCCCCTGCCATAAGAGGTGACCTGGACAGCATGAGCCTGTGTGTCCCTTATTACCACTTTACACAGTTTAGCACTTTGATAATTAGCCACAATTATTAGTTACTTTTACCTTCCATTGTGATGACACTCTGAAAGTGTAAATGAGGTTCAGATGGGGCAGATCAGATGAAGGCTTGCCACAATCTGATGCTGAAAAGTGTACATCTTTGTGTTTCTGTGTGTTTCTGTGTGTGTGTGTGTGTGTGTGTGTGTGTGTGTGTGTGTGTGTGTCACTATCGACCAATCAACAGTGCACCTTGAAGACACAGCAGATAAGGCAGGAGATAGCCTCACCTTGAGATGCACATTGTATCCAAACGTACACACATTTACAAACGCACACACACTCACAATGCTCCTGCTTCTTTGACCTGTGCCTTTTACAAGCTTTTCTCTTTTTAATAACTTGTGCGTGACAAAAAGGCTGTTACTTTGCGGCTGGTGCGCTGACTGGATTAATTAGAAAACACAAAGAGAGCTCAACCTCTGGCTCCTTTCCACTTTCTCATCATTGATGAAAGAAAAGAGGTTGACTTTCTTTTGGTGAAGGCACCGGCGGGAATCACAAGCACTTAGTTCAGCACATGACAAGTGCAGCTGCTGGAGACACAGAACTGAACAGGAAAAAAACTATTGCACAATTTGAATGCACCTGACACTGCCATTAATTAAAATATCGTCAAATTCAAAAGTCAAAACCAGAACAACATTTTCAGTCAGGTGTCACTGTGTGTTTGTTGTCCTCAGAGTATGGAGTACTACACTCCTTTTGAGAGCTTTTGACATGAAAGGCTAAATATGGGAATATTGAGATTTAAATCTTCTAGTTCTGGGGTAAATGATCTATCCATTCAGTCACATTTTTTTTTTTAAATCTTACTTAAGAATACACTAAAATCAACTGTCCCTTTACTGACATCTTGTGAAGTATCTTTGCCACTATCTTGGCCTTGGCCTTCAAAAATTCCTGCATGCAGTTACAGATCCTCACCAAAAATCTATAAATGACTTCTTCCATGATCCATCCTTTCCTTAAATGTTATCAAAATCCCCATAGTTTCTTCATCACTGGGACAAAGCTGTTGTCTGAAAGGCACGGGCCTTTGTTAACGTATTGTTTCGAGTAGAGTTAAGTGCAGCAGAAACACACATGATTTAATGTCCATTTACCTGATTATTTGTTTTGCTTGTGTGTAATTACAGTGTGTTGTGTGTCTCTCTTGGTGCAGTGATTATGTGAGCTATTAACCACTAAGTGGCCAGAGCTGTCTGGCAGTGTGCCCAGTGTGGTCCCTCTGGTGGGAAAAGCGCATCTTAAGACCCACACAAGGAGCCGCACTCTATCAATGTTTGAATACTGCTCTGCCAACACATCTCAAGAAACACATATGGACATAGTATCACATTTTGGATCAGCAAAATGGCACAATAGATCAAACAATGGCTAAAAATAACAAGTGTCAAATTATTAGACTTACAATAATGTGTACAAATGATAATACTCTTTTTATTATATAAGTATAACCCATGTGTATTCTATTAAATGCAGTAAAGTCCTAATGTATTAGCTAGAATAGTCAGTAGTGCAACTAATATTGTGCTTATTTTCAAATCGTGAACCTATGCTCTTGATGAAAACAGAATCTTTTGAAAAACATAATTAAACATGTCCTTTTAGTTACTCTTTTTTACAAATACAACTGTACTTTAATCTATTAGCTCTAGCCTTCTGTCTTTGGTCTCCCTCCACTGTACCTGCTCCTCTCTCACACACACTCATACATGCGTGCACACACACTTGCACATGCACGGTGAAGGCAGGAGAAAGAGTGACCTTGGTCCAGCCTGGGGGGTGTTCAGCAGATGGAGAGAGGGGCAGAGGGCTCTGGCACAGACCACCACACTCACCATACGCACATACACACGCACTGCTGCTGGTGGGGTGACATTGTGTGTGCCTGCCTGGACACAATGGCTCTATTTGGGCAGGAAATCCAGACAGGAACATCCTCATGTGGGAATGTGTGAGTGTGGATGTACGGGATAAACGTAATAACATGAAAATATGAACTAGAACAACCTCAAAACGACAGCTTGTGATACATTCGATTTTACATCCAAGCACCAGCGGGTCTCTCCATTGCAAATCTGTTGTTTTCTTGTTTACTTCTTTTAACAGATGTACATCACACACAGAATAAAAGCCACCATTTGAAACCATTTTTTAGCAACAGAAGAATTCATAAAAGGCCATTTGCTCTCACTAATTTGCAGTTTTAATGTGGGACTATTTCTTGCGAGCCTATGTTTTGGGGGGTAAGGGAGTGTTGGAAGGTGGGGGGCTGATGCGCTGCTACATATGTCTCTCCAGATTGGGACAGCGCATTAAAAAACAGCAGCTAACGAGACGCGAAGGGGGCGGGGTGGGACATTTGTGAGGTTAGCACTATCTGGAAGGAAGTGCTGCCTGCCCACCTGTCTACAAGGCTTCCAGCTGTCGCACACACACACACACACACACACACACACATGCATACTGTAATAGTTAGTTTGTGTTGAAATCTTATTTGTCCTCAAGTGTGGACGATAAAAAAGTCACGCTACAGTAGATACAGTAGATGGTCGTGAATAGAGGCTTTTCACTGCAAGGCATCAGTGTCTTATTAAAGATGGGAAAATATTACCACAACTTTAATCAGCACTTCAAAACACCACTTTTACATTCAGTGGCAGCAGGTCTTCTACACATACTCCCCAATGCCATGTTTACCTCTGCCAAACATTCAATTACTAATACAATTGTATTTGTGCTTTAAATAACATTTACCACACTTCATAAAAGTGTGGTAAATGTGTCATAAAAGACACAAATCATCTATATCTGGGACTGACTTAAAAGTATTTAAGAGTATAAAGCATGAACACACTTGTCATTTTCTCTATTATTGATTAAATTTGATTAAAAACCCATTAATCACTATAGATAGTAAGCCTGTCATTATGAAAATGGGGCCAGCTCTAAGCCTGGATAAATAATAATCTAAGCCTAAAGATGCAAATCTAAATTTAGTTAGTTCTTGCCTGATAAAGAAAAAAATCTATTCACCTGAAAATGATTGACTTTTCCAGTGGTACAAGCCCTAATTTTCTCTTTTAGTCTCAATATTATCACAATGACTTTTACTCTTCCGTTCACTCTGTTGATCACATGTATTTGTACTGATTAGCATCGGGCCCCATTAGTCGCTCTTAATCATTCAAACCATTGAGTGGCTTTTCCGTTGTTCTTAAGAAGCCTACATAATACAAGCCCTGAACTGGCCCGAGCGGAGACCTTGTAATCTGTGCATACATCAGTTTCTATTATCCCAAGAAGACAGAGGCACTTGTGGTTTTCCATGTTAAAGGGAACTAATTGCCGTCACAGCCTTCAAAGTACAGGAGAGGGCCAGCGGAGGGGAAGTCATGCCGCGTGTATGAAGAAGAGAAAAGGATGTAAATATGGGTCATTATGAAGCCATTTATCTTATTAGGAGCGGAGGGGGGAGAAAGACACAAAGACAGACCTACATAAGCACACACAAACACACACACACAGGGACGGAGTGGCGAGTTAGCAGCAGTGTGCAGAGATGTCTTCCAGATGAATAGGTGGTAATGAGCGTGTAGTGGAACTGATTCTCTTATCCCCCCCGGCCGCCACCCCCCCAAACGAAGCTCTTCTCCTTTTCTCAGGGCTCAGGTGTTGACCACATGCTGACTGGACGTCCTGCTCTGCCTCCCTCACACTCCCAATCCTCACGACTGCTTCATACTTTTACATTAACTTTATATAGGACTGGCTATTGACTTTGGTGGGTTTTGAGACTTGACTTATACATTTCCCAACTTGACTCTTATTAGGGCTGCTTCGTTAGGTCAAACTCTGCAATTAGCTTAAGGTAGACAAGAAACCTTAGAACAAGCTACTATTTGTGCTTCAAAGTGTTATTTGTGAAGATAATATAATCCAAATAAAAGTTTTGTTTACATAATTGCTCAATTTCTCAAAATGAAAAAGTCTTCAGGTTCAGGAGATGACAGGCAGTAGCAGTTATGTATATTTGGGAGATGATTATTTAAAAATTAAAAAAACAGCCTTGTTCAGCAAAACCCTCTCTTTACATGACCGCAGACTTTGATGACTGCTCTGACCTGTATTCAAGTACTTTATATTTCTACTTTAACTTCCTGTTGCACCTGTGTGCTGTACAGTCATCTCCATCATCCAGGTGCACTTTTTTACACCAACAACTTCTCCAGCAGGCATCAGAAATGTGTCCAGTACACAGCCAGGCACGCTCCTGCACACACACCTGCACCGGTGTGTCCCGCCAAGGCCACGCACTAGACCACACAGCCCCCACGTGTTCACATAAAGGCGCCAACTCCCGAGAAGACAAAACACACAAATCCAGGCTTTTCACATTTGAGGGACATTCGAAGCTCGCTTTTTCATCTGCCTCGGCATTCACACAAGACCGAGGGAAAATAATGCCGACTTTCTTCCATAATGACAGCAGCCAAAGGAGCAATCAGAGTTTGGAGCGAAGAGAATAGGTCACTAGACTGGGATGCATAAAAGCAGCTCACGATTATACGAATTTAAAAAAAACACTGTGCTGTGGAGAAAAGAACTTGAACAATTTGTGCATTTTTATATTGTAAACAATATTCTCCTTTCAACCCCTGACATTATTATACTTAACGATTGTCTTTATGATGTATTTTATATGTACATGGTGCAATCAATTGAGTAAATGCAATTGTCACTTTATTATTGGTGATATTATGTCATGGCCATGTTTTTGATGTGAACTGTGCAATTTTCAGAGACTGTTGCTTTGTGTCTGTGTGAATGTTAATGAGCGTAATATACTGTACTGCAGCAGTGGGCAGTGAGCCCAAGACACATTTCCCCTTGAGACAATCAAGTTGATCTTATCTTATTACCTAACTCTTTTGCTTTCGCCATACAGATCCATATGTTAGCTAGCACACACACTGACAGAGACATGCCTTGTCCAGGGCAGGTCCGGGGGGACACGGGCACTTGAAGGAGTGAGTGCCTAATGAGGGAGAAAATCTGTTTTACTGTGGGACAGGAGGCACGCAGGCAATCAAAACACACTGTATTTACATTACACACGCACTAATTAAAGATGTCAGCCACATTTAATCAGCAGGCAGTTAGACACACTCAGCCTCAGCTCTCACTCAGTTACTCAAGTTAGGCTCAGCTTTGGACACAATGTGATGTCATGGGAGGTAGAATTATTCATTTATAGATAGATACTTTCTGGTCCAATATGAAAAAAATCACTATATAACTAGTAGAATTAATTTAATTATTTAGTTAATTATTAGGTTATTAATGTGTGGAAACTTAACAATTAGTTGATTTTGAATTTTATTGTAGGTTAAAATAATGCAATGATAAGATATACTGTATGTAAACTACAAAGATGATTTTATACAATCTCAGATTTATAGAATTAGCTGCTTACAAAATTACACATTTTTACAGATACATATGAACAATGTGAAAGTCAACCTCATCTTCAGATTACAAATCACCAATTTGTGGCCATATATATAGAAATAGCTATTGTCATTAAAAAAAAATAAAAAAAAATACCTTTGTTACTTGAACAGATCAGTTTATCCCACTCAGAGTATTGGATACATATAAATGACATGCATTGTATTCTGCTCCACAGCAGTTTGGCCCTAGTTGCTCCATGTGAAACCACTTATACATGTAAGCAATTAACACACAGCACTTACTTTTGGGTCACATGCTGTATTTTTAAGGCAGTTCTGATAATCATGGTACAGCATTTCTTTTCTGCATTAAGTCTTATAAATATTCTTCAATATTGAAAATGACTTGGGTTAATAATGTATTCAGGGGAGCACAGTTAGAAGAGGACGGGCCCCACTCACAGACACACACTATTGGACAGGTGTGGTTATCCAGGGATTATGAGCCACTGTGCTGTCTGATAAAGAACCTATGTTTGTGCTTGGGATCTGTGCAGGATTCAGTGAGTGATCCGTACAACTGGCCTCTGGGAGAGATAGAGAGACCAATGGATAGAAGTGGATTATTGTTAAACACACCATTTCTCCAAGTATTCTGAAACACTGTCATATTTGAGATATAAATAATGTGCTTGTGGAGGGAGTGGGCACAGGTGAGGGAAGGGGGTGCCATGTTTGGGTTTGGGATCAGAGCGGCAACCATTGTATGAACAGCACTCCATAAAGCACACAGATTAGCAGGTCAGCACACACACACACACACACACACACACACACACACACACACACACACACACAGAGTCATACTTAGTGAAGTGAACAAAACTGAAGCCAGTGAACGAAACAAAGAGGTGCCATCTGATGAACGCTCACAGGCACACAGTCCGGGTGGCCCTTAGGAGAGCCCAGGCCCACCATTTGAGTCACACTTTTATTAACTTCATTCAGTGATCAGCCACCTCACCATCAGCCTAAGCTCTCCGCATCTGTAACTCAAAAACTCGAAGGAACATAGGGCGTTTGCTTTGACCTGAGTGTACGGCCCACTCAAAATATGACCGCATCATTAGTGTCAAACTGCCAAACACAGGATTAGAGAGACAGTGATGAGAGAGTTGAGTATGTCCCCATCTACTGGTCACATGCTGAAAGTACTAGTGAACTCCACTCAACAGGCAACTGAATAAAATAAAAATAACTAACAGCAGCAATACATACATTTATTTAAGACCCATTTTTGATCACTTATTGCATTCAATAGAATTATTCACTTATCTCCTGCTTTTTTTTAACCCCTTGATTGTGCCACAGTGAATGTGTCTTTATGTGCTGTCTTTATGTTTGGTTTTATGTCAGCCCTACAAATGTATCATACATATTTCTACACCCTAACTATATTCAGTAAGTAAATTGTAGTATACTCTTAAAAAGCTGAAAAATGAGAAAATGTAATCAATAGAAATGCATCAACTGATAATCAGCTGCATATTTTGCCACCATCTGAATAGCAGACATAAATTTGATGTTTTCTGAAAGCCACAAAAACAGCCAATTCAGTGTCAACATTCATCCAATCGTAATTATTTCAAAAAGCAGTGTTATTAGCTCTGAGCTCTAATGCTTTTTTATACTTTACTGTAAAATCAGAGCTCATCTTCTGCTATCCCTTGTACGTGTTCTTGGCCTCATCATAAACGTCATAAACATCTCACTGTAACACTTTTATAAAATGTCTTAATAACCTCATTTTTCCCCCCATAGCCTTGCAAAGTGAAACTAACGTCCCTCGTGTGTGCATTTTAGCCAATGTGTGTGTGTGTAATTGTGTATATTTGTGTGTCATGGAGACAGATGGATGTGGTGCTGGCACTGAATCACAGAGCGCATCAACAAAGAGATCTAAAGCACACAAACACACACACACACACACACACACACACACACACACACACACACACACTATTGTGAATCACTACAGTCAGGTATTTAAACACTAAAGCCTTTCCTAGTTTCCCCTAATCCGCACTGTCATGTCAAAGACGCCAACAGAAAGAAGACGCCCCTCTGAAAACTTTACCCACAATACACCGCTGCTCCTATGTGTGTTTTTGTGCGTTCAAAATTACCCCCGCGATCCAAACACGACGGTAAAAGAAAAGGGAAGCAACAGCTGCAATTAGTCTTTTGTGGCTCAAACCAGTCTGATTAGGCGTGTCGTTAGGCGTCGTTAAGGCTTTTACCAAACAGGCCGCATAGATAATGAGACTGGTAAGATACTAATCAGAGGATAAAACATTGAGAGACTAAATTGGAGGCAAGAGAATGGTGATAGAAATATAAGGATTCAGAAGTCTACACCCATGCACTAGCAATGACTTACACTGTGTTTACCTGCCATTAGTCCAATTCTATATACTTTTATATGTGCATAATATGACTTTTTGAGCATATCACGTAAGCTGGGGGAGAATTGCAAATTGCAGATAACACATTACCACCGTGTTTTTGTAAATCAGCTTAAGTAATCATTTTGGAGAATATGCTGTATGCGAGCACAATACAGTCTCTATGGATAAAAAGGCACCGACCTTAAATTGCCCAAAAAGTGCATGATTTTGGAAACCAGTGAACTAGTGTGAATATGTGTAGTGATCAAATAAGGACTGGTGAACCAAAACCTATATAAATGGAGAAGGTTGTGAAAGGAAGGGCATCTGGATTAATAGATGCCAAATAAAAATGTATATCATTAGATTGTTTAAGTCTAAATACTCAAGTTACTTTCCTGAAAGCACATGTGAACTGCATTGTCATTATGGACCTGAATGACACAAACGCACTGGGCTTCATGAGAGCGAGTAACATAAAAATAAGCTCAGACTTTTAATACTTTGCACAAAAACACCATCATTTACTCTGATCTTGCCTTTTCTACTAAATTCCTCTTTCCTGGGCGGACACTGTTGTTTCCACTGCCTAATACACTGTAATCTCCAGTTAACACAGAGGTCATGTTGGTGCTGAAGCAGGGTCACCCCCACCCCCTCCACATCACCCGACCAGGGCACTCTGAATTTTCACAGCTAATCAAATCGCTCACTCTAAATTTAATCATCCTACTGCCTTCACCCAAATAACTTGTGTACGTTTACATTATAGAAACAGCACTTTAGCCCTAGCTCCATAAGAACTAATGCAAATGGACTTCATAGTTTGGCCAATAATCATTCATACACATGCTCTCACCTCTGCTACCATCACCTTGTGCTGTTATTACAAGGCCCTTCCCGCCACATGACACACTCTCAAGCATTAGCATATTAGTCTCCATTAAAAACAGTGTGGACTTGTAAGCACAGACAGACATATGCAAATGACCAGGCAGCAATTTACCAAAACAAAGCTGGCACGGTGGTCACGTGCACAGAACGGAACAGGGAGGTGATTCGATTGAGCCACATGTTGACCTTGTGTTTAGACCACTCTGAATATGAAGTAGGGGTGTTAGTGCTAGTACCTTTAAATAATTTACTTCAAATATTTACTTGTAAATACCTGCCATTGATTAGCAAGGTTATTTTTGAGCCATGGAAGAAATGATTGAGTTTTAATACAGAAAAATGTGAATGAATAGAGCCCCAAAAATATCAATCCTAGACAGATGTACTGACCATTTGCTGAGCCTTAAAGACCAAAACAATAAAGCAATGAGGGAGTGCTGGACCACTGTTGACTTGGCAGAAGGAAAGGTGAGAACAGTGGGAAAGGCTAAACATGAAAAAGCAGGAGCGAGAAGGTCAGCCAGCAGCTCCAGTAGAAGACATTTAGAGCTCCAACAAGACCCCCCCCACACACACACACACACTGTGGATCCACACTGGTTTAACTACATGGGAGCCAATGTCTTTGTCAGGATAATTGCACCAACAAGCACATCTGGTGCACTTTGAGATGGAGTTCTGGCTCGACGCAGACATGGAAATAATAGAGTGAGTACGTGTTTTTGTGTAGTGTTTGTGTGGGTTCTCTCCAAATGCCACAGCATGCTTCACAAGGCTTGTCCCATTATCAAACACACACCAGAGCAATAGTAACACATTTTCATCTGCATGCCACACACCACACTATATCCATTTGAATTATGGACCTGCTTTTGGTCTCTTCTCAGATCGGTTCATCAACTATTTCATTTTATTTTTTTAGATTTCTTTCAGTAAAAGCTCCATAGATAAGTGACATTGATTCTTTTCATTGTCACAAGAAAACACCTAATTTTAACAATATTCTGCAGATACGTCCAAATTCAAAGTGCTAAAAAGTTGGGCCTCCGAGGTGTTTTACAGAAAATTGGAAGTCCGTGCTTGTAGTTTGATAATTTGTATACTCATTAAAAGGGCAACAGAACATTTGCACTTTGCTTAAAAGTGTGCGTATGAAGGTCTTAACGTCAGTAAACACTAATGAAATGCAAAAAGACGCAGAGTGGCCACTAAAACATGTCCAGTTGTCATGGTGACAGGAGCTGGAGACAGCAGCTCACAGTGAAGGGAAGGTCAGTGAAAACACTGGAGTCAAACTCTCATGGACCAACTCTCTATGGGTATTCTAATGACAACACGTGTTAGGATCAGGTTTATCTCTATCTCACTAGCTATTAAAAATGTATACATTATGGAAAGTTTTTGCACACTGCAGATTACTCCAAACGTTTAAACAGAGAACATATGCAGTAGTTAACTTGGCATCTTAGCAGTGCCTACTTCACAATTACTAATGCCATAGAGCTTTTAAATGAATACACCAATTAGATTAAGTTAAGCCTCTCAAAAGACTGTATAGTGTAAAACACAGCTCACATTTGATTCATTGTTGGTACACAGTGCCACTGTGTTTGTCTTCCTCTATGATGATGTGGTGATTTTGGTGTTAAATGCTGCTGGTGTGGCAATTAGGCCTTGCCTGGAGCTCTGAGTTGTGCCCTGGCTGTGCAGGCTCCTGTCTGGTGAACAGAGGCCTGGAAGGCATCTCTAAGTGCAGTCATTAAGCAGCCACTTGTGTAGGTGTTCTTGCAAGAAATCTTGTCAGGCAAATACCTGCTGTCTAATTAGGCAGGCAGTCCACACACAGTGCTGGCGGGGAAGAAAGTGCATGTGCAATGTAGTGTTGAGGTCCACTGCTCACTGTGCTAATAATGACCTGAGGCTCAACCTGCTGTTACAACACTAACTTGTGAGTGTGCCTTTGTTGAGCCTGTAACATCTGTCCTGACCGAAGGCTCAGTGAGTGTGTGTGAGTGTGTACTGAGGCAGCACTGACAGGGTGAAGGAGCGAGGAGCTGATCATAGACGTGGAAAGCTCATAGGGAAAGGGGCCTGGAAGCCCCTTCTGTCAGCTGGGCTCCACACTTTCCCCTCGACTGGCTCGGCACACACGCTCCCTCCGGAGACGCACATTAAGGTCTGAGTGAGTGCGAGCACAACAATGCCCCAGTGTGCGTTTGTGGAGCCGTGGATAATTGTGTTCATTTGCTGCTCAAGTTGAGACAGTCAGGACACTGGAGATGTGTGTGTGAGAATGGGAACAAGACAGGGGATGGCGCGGGACGTGGCCCGCGATGAGGAGAGCGGTGTGAGGCCATGCAGGTAATCCTCATTAGGATGCACAAGTGTTCATTTGTCAGATGTGTGTGAGCTTAAGAGTGCAGCTGCCTGTCCTGCAACACATTACACACTAAGATGCACTCGCTTAGGTTCTTGGAAACACACACATTTACAAACACATGCTCTCTGGCATCTCGCATCACTTCACTCATCATGTTAGAGAAATGAAACCTCCATTTGTCCTTATCTTTGAACAACACGTGCCAGCACACAGTCAAGTAACTTCACTCTCCTCAGTCTAACTCAGAGCATTATACTGGGGGACATGTGTTAGACAACATAATAATACACACTGCTGATACATGAGAATGATATGGGACTGTTTCAGACAGGACTCTTACCTGACACTTTGCAGGACTCTACAAAGTTTTTGGCATCTTTAAGCCCACATTGTATTTGTTTATAGCTTCAATAAAAGCCTTAGTCTCTTGAGGACAATTTCTACTCAAAAAGGCAGCTGTTTTCTTGTGAATAAAAACATCTATAAAATCATGTTTATGCTGCCTTTAAGTACCATGCATCTGCTGGGCAAACCTGCATGTAGTATCTCTGTAATAATTTAGGAGTTGGCAATGGTGGGCAAAAAAACACTAACATACTCAGTTTAATCTGTTAGTTAACACAACTGAACAAACTGTTGCTTTATTGTTTTTAAGATGGAACATTTAGTTATTCTTTGGTAAAAGGACTGACATTTGTGCCTGTTTTCTGACGTTTAAAAAGTAAAATATTAATAGTATTAATGTTGTGCTAGAACAACAGCATTTGCCCTTTGATAAGAGTCCTGTTTCAAATTTCCGAGCTGATTTGACAAAACCCAATTGTTTCTCCTTTCTCCCAAAGGAACTTTGTGTGGCTGCGTGTCTTTAAAAGCAGAACAATAGAAGGCGATTGTTGGTACAGTAGTCGCGGTGGGACCAAAAATGAAACAGTGACAAATCAATGGCAAATAATGTCATCTTAGAAGGTCATACCTGGACCTTTTGGCTTTGTCAATACAAAAGCCCACAGGTGGACACACAGACACGACAAAACACACAAAAGCTCCCCAACATCTTAATAAACACTCATAATATTTCTAATGATACAATGACACACATATATTTGGAAGAACCGACACTCGTGAGCTCCACAGGCTGCACGGCTGTATTCGACCTTCCTGCCTGGACGCGCCACAGTCACCATTACGATAAGTGTCCGTCTCTCCTCCCTGCCCCGTGGCGAGCCAAGGAAGAAAATAAACAACTAAGGAGACAAACAGCCAGAGCCACTTAAAGCCAAGGTTCCTTCCCACAGCGAAGCACTTCCCCAGGGCAACCTACATCTGACCGCCACACCGGGAGACCCGTGGTGGACATGGAGCTAGATATAAGACTGGAGAGAAACATACATTTGGGAAGAAAAAAATGTATAGAGTCTGTTTTGGTGTCGTCGAAGCAGCACCAGCAAAATGAGATGCTGTGAACTGAAGGGACTGTTAAGGATTATGAGCTTCTGCCCAACTACATGTATTTTATTTATTCATGCATGAGATTACCTCATTTGAAATCCTTCAGTCGTGTTTTGTATTTAGAAAAATGTTTTTAATTATAAGCTTCCATCCATCTGTCCGTCTGTAAGTGACAGCTCAAAAACTCCTGAACTAATATTGGATTACATTTTCAGGGAAGCTCAGGAATGACACAAGGAAGTGATTACAATTTGGGACTGAACCAGATCACTGTGTGGATCCAGGATTTTTTTTTTTATATAATTTCTTATTCACTTGAATGGGACAGGGCCTGTGCTCCTCCCCCATCCTTCCTGTGTTGTGAAATCCGACACCTTCCCTGTGGTAAAGTCACAGCAGAAATAGTATGTTTTAAACACCAATAGACAATGCTTTAAAACTAAAAAGAAACTAAAAGTCTGTGTGTTGATGAATTATAAACAAAAATACACAACAGCTCTACAGGAATTACAGCCACTGTTAGTGTTAATAAAGACCAGTACGCCCTGATAGGGTTTCACGCTTACATAACACATGCCATTACACATGCCTTATATTATTCAACAGTTATGTGTGCATTTACCACAGTTCCTGTATTGTTCTTTGTGTTAGCTGGGCCCTGAGGCCAGTTCAGTTACACACAGCACAATGTTACACTCTTATCTTTCAAGGCCTCTGAAGTCAGGAGAGGCTACAAGCAGGTGGGACTAGTAGGTCGCCATAGTTACTGTGGAGCACTTTCAGTAGATGATGTCGCTGCCCCGCCAATGAGAGCAGGCCCAACTTCTGAGAAGGATGAGTTTAATATAAAGCCATGTAATCTTATGTGTGATCTCCATTAAATCTTTACTGAATTTGAACTTGATTCAGTGAGAGTCACCGTCCCATTGCAGATGTCAACAAACAATGTGATTATTATTTACTCACTGATTTAATGTCATTTCAATTTTTACGTGCCAGAAAGCATTAGTGTTTTCTCCATTACTGGACTTTGTACTGTGACATATATATGGACTACATAAAGACAGTGCTGTAGATATACTATACACCAACCTGCCTTATTGTTGAGTCTCTTAAAGGAGATGGATTCTTGGTTTAGAAGCATTTTGTCTCCTTTTGTCCTGTCTTGTTTTTCTTCAGCCCCGGTGCACTCTTCGCTCCATTTGGCCTCTACCTGCTCCTTTCCTCGCCCACTCCCCCCTAATTTTTTATTTTTTATTTATTTTTTTTTGGTCCCCCCTAGCTGCGAACCCAAAGGTCACTTCTCCCCTGAGAGCCCTGTTTACCTGAAGCGCTCCCCTCTTTTTGACATTCACCTACTTGGGAGATAGAAGGAGGAACAAATTTGGGCACTCTGTAAAAAGCTTTGCAGGGACAGAGGAACTAAATGTCATCCGCGCCTCATGTCAAGTACACAATGGGGCTTAAAACCTTCCCTAAATCAAGAATCAAATCTCGGCCTCTTGTTTGGCATTTTGCCTTTGACAATTATTTTTCTGATATGCAAGCCTTAGCTAAAGTGAGCCCATTCTCCTCACTTAGCAGCAATGTGTGAAACGTTAAGCTAATTATGCTAGAATCACACATCGGGAATTAAGTTCTATAAGACAATTTACACTTACCATATTTATTTTCCTCTCAGCTCTTTGCACTGTGGGTTTCCAAAGGGCCCCCAGGCTTTAAGAGATATGCCTTGAAAATAAGTGTCCTCTTTAAAAAATAAGATTCATCCTTGGATAGCAGCATACAAATACAATTTAATATGTGTACAATACAGTAGGCTCTGCACCTGTGTCCATTACAGTTTTATTGAGGAAGTAATGCTCCATTCAGACTATCCTCTATTTTATAGTTTTATAACAAAGATGGTTTAGAAAAGTGCCTTCATTGGAGCACATGAGATTCTGTATGTACACAATGGACTATAATATTCTCTGTATCCTTGAATGGTACTTGGAGCATAGGCTGACATACAGATCTTCTTTGGTTTGGGCAGTAGTCATAATGAGTGGATGACATGTGTGCTATGGGGCAGAAATATATACTGTTGGGTAGGTTGTATTCTATTTTTAAGTACTTCCTAATCAAGGGGTCTGCACAGTGGCCATTTTTCCAAAGAAGTCAACACTTTGAAACTAAATACTTAATCTTGAGTTATATGCACAAATCTATTGTTGGTGTGAGATGAAGCTCTGTAAGCATGTGTGATCCACGCATGCCTTCAGTGTCACTTAGAGAGTGAACAGTGTGTGTTTGTGTTGAGTGCTATGCATGCTGATGGTGACCCAGACCCCCACAGGGACCTCCCACCCCTCAGGCTCTCCCCTCCCAGGGAGAGGGCAGCAGGATGGGGTCAAAGCCACACATCTCTCTGGCTGATCTGTGGAGGGCTGCCCAGGGCCATTAGTATCCATTACCAGGAGGCGCACACACGCTACAGCACACAGCGACACGCTCTCCTCGTGAGCGGACAGCAACTGTGCATACAATTACTCCTGTGAAGAGACACTGACTACTACTACCATTAAGAGGCACATAAGACTGGTTTGGATTATTAATGTGTTGAGATGGTCATTTTAATTGTAGGTGGATCTTTGTATTGCTGTCCAATTAATAAAAATATATGTTTAAATATGATGCGAAACATTTGAAAATCATATTGTGTTTGAAGTGCCAGTAATGCCTGCTCAGTAGAGCAGCCACAAGAGCTCACCAGCCAGTGCACTTTTTGTCAGTCCCAAGTCCAGATAAATAAAGGTTAGAGCAGAACAGAAAAGAGACTTTCCAAAACTTTGTTTGTATATTAATTTTTCACAAGAAGAAAGGCGAGCATCCATAATACCAGATGCTCAATACAGTGTTTCTCACCACTATTTTTATTGTTGTTCTGAATAGAAATATTGACCAAATACCAGTGTTCCAACAGTAGTGAGTTATTTGCATAAGTGCAAACTCCCCACATAGACAAACAGAGCTGACAGAGAAGCAGGCCTCCAGTGGTTCGCGACACAGCTCCTCTCTTCAAACAGACACTCTCAGAGGGGATGACCTTCTGAGGGCCCCATACCACTAGACCAACACACACTCACTGTCACTGCCTCTGCCAGACAGGTGTGGGCTAAATGGTTATGAATGGGCTGCCGGACCATTCGCCTCAGATTTTTTATGGCCGTTAATGTTGTTTTAATAGAAACATCAGCAGCAGAAGGCCAACCCATCTGTCTGGTAAAGTGAGTGAAGTAACAGAGGTGGGAGCAAATGAAAGGTAAGAGAATGAGCTTGATGAACAGAAATGGAGACATCTTGGATTGACTCCTGGCTCGGTCCTTTGTGAGTGTGGAGCGTCAAGTGTGTCCGACTAACAAGCTGCAGCCATTATGTAGAGCGTGGCATATGGCCCATACCTGCGAGGTGTGTTTAAGTGAGAGCAGGATTCAGAGCGTGGCAGCTGGGCCGTACCTGCGAGCATCTTCGGCCTGTCTCTGTCTGCTCATCTGTAATGGAGCGGCAGGAGAGGATTGAAGGACACAACTCACATCTTGTACCCCTCAAAGCCTGTGTCCTCAGAGGGCACAGAGGAGACACGGAGCCAGGGGCAGACAGACCCTTAACTAACCAACCCTTAACTAACCAATACAATAGCATTTTATTATGTTTAGTACAACTCCTATTTTTGCCTATTCTATTGCTGCAGGAATTCGGTTAATGGTTAATTATTACACTTGATAATTGGTCTAATATGGTATAATATGAACATTTGCAAATTCTTGTGGTAAACTATTTAAGATTTACTTACTTTATCTGCATCATCTACCATCAGAATCTTTTATCATTGACTCTTGTCTATGTATGTTTCCTGTGTGCTTGTGTGTGCCTCTTCCTCCTCCCGCTCTCTGTGAGCAGAAGAAGTTCTTCTGCACTGGTGCCTCTCCACTCATCCTTCCAAGCAGAAAAGCAGCACACACTCACAGACGGACCCTTGTCCCACCTACCCCCGCACACACCTACTTGCCACCAGCCAGCGCACGCATACACACCAGTGGAGGCCTTGGGGCTCAACCATCTGCTGCCCAGCCAGCCCGGCCCCCCTCTGTAGTGCCCACCTTCCCAACATATGCAGCCCTTGCCCTGGGTAAGGTGGCAGGCCAGTGGCTCCGGTCCGGGCCAAGAGTTGGGGTGAAGGAGCACATATGTAGTCCAGACGGCCTGTGTGTGTGTGATAGTGAGAGGAGCAAAGAAACAAGGCTCAAATCAAGAATGGAGCTCTCTCCCCTTGAACCACAGAGACCATTTCTCGCTTGGTCTCACCCATATGGACGCCTTCTTCCATGTTCACACCAGCTCAGTGACCACCAAGGTCGCACCCTGCAAGGGCTACTGCGGCCTGAAGCGAGGCAGAGGAGAAGGCCCAATAAAGCCGGAGCCATGGTGGGAATATGAGGCGCTGGTGGTCTGTGGTTGGCACTGTCACTAAGACACCTCCTTTTTTCTACCCTTCACTCTCCCTCCATGTTCCTCGCTTTGTTAAATCTCGCCTCAGGGCAGAGTGTGGCACAAAAGGCAGAAAAACGAGTGTGACACTTTCATCCTCCCATCATCTCTCCATCGTCCCCTCCAACCTGCTCTTCTCCAAAAGTGTGTGTGTGTGCTGATATGACAGGCGTGCTGAGCGTTTTGTTTCAGAGCTAGCATTAATTACATTGACTATTCCAAAGTCTTCCATTTTTCATGAGTGTTCTTTTGCATTGCGGGCGTTGCACCACTCTCCTATTCTCTTTAGTCTTCCTGTGCCTCTTTACACGTTCCAGGAAACCTGCCGCTCATGTCACTATCAGGTTGGGTTAGAAAAACCAACAGGGAATTGGGCCAGGAATACCTTGGAAAGTTCACACAATGCAGTTGTGCGAGCAGTAGTTGAGGCTGGCAGCTTCTATAGTTGTCCAACAAAGTTTATAATCAGCAAACAAAGGGAATAAATATGTGAGATAAAAACAATACTGTAGAGGGAAATATCACTGATGCCAGCATTCCTTTTGGATACATAGAAAACAGCCTCCAAATGTACTCAATATGTAGAAAATACAAGCAATGCAAACAAAATGTAGCGCCAATGTTCAGATAATCAGATCATTTTCTCATTATGTGTTGGCTGCGACAAGACTGGTCTAAAATAAAAACAAGCATTTCCTATTGTATGGTTTTTTTCATTCATTCATCTCCTACCACTCTTTTCCATTAGGGATCCCGGGTGACTGGAACTTATCCTAGGAACTATAATTCATCAATTTTATATAGCGCTTTTCACAACTACTCAAAGACGCTTTACATATTTTGTATTATTCATTCACTCCACGGTCACACCTGGTGGTGGTAAGCTACTATGTAGCCACAGCTGCCCTGGAGCACACTGACGGAAGCGTGGCTGCCAGTTTGCGCCTATGCGCTCGGACGGGGGCTCGAACCACCAACCCTCTGGTGGAGGGGCGAGCGCCTACCCCACTGCACCACTGCCGCCCCTATGGGCCTACGCTCTGACACTGAGACATACAGAGACAGACAACCATTCACTCTCGCATTCAATCACCAGGGATAATTTTGATTGACCAATTCTCCTAACACATGCATGTCTATGGGAGGTAGGAAGAAAGCCGCAGTACCCGGAAAACCACACTGGAGCACGAGGTGGACATGCAGACTCCACCCAAAGAGATCAAAGTCACAATCTCCTTGCCTGGAGATATAATATATGTAATATTTCAGTGAATCTATTTTTACAATTAAATGCATCTATCTGAGTTTGTAACTTTAGCATTCCGTCATTAGACTAGTCTTGATGTCAGTGGATGTGGAAGGCCTTGATGCTTTTTTCTTTCTGTGAATGAAGTAGCTTAGGTATATGTGTATGAAGTCTTGTGTATGTATGCATGTGTGTGTGCATTTGTGTGTTCCAGTGCGTGTGTGCATGCATGCTGTGTGCGATGGATCAGTGATTAAATAAATCATGGTAACCTTTGGTGTGACCTTTACTCCTCCCCCTGACCTTACAAGACCCCCACACATTAAAGACTCCTTTATCCTCTTCACTTTTCTTTGTCTTTCACAATCACATTTCTCCCCTTGGAATTTTTTTTCAACTTCCAATTGCATTGTGAATTTTCACTTGTACTTGAAAGGCTTTTTACCAATTTTTTTAAATATGAAAAAAATGAACCCATCACATGTTTTCAGTTTTTTACATGGAGTGTGAATGAATAAATGTAGGTGGTGGGCCTTGGTTGAAGTATTCTTTTTGACCAAGTTCCAGGTTCTTTCATGTTTGGGGCAAACAGTATTTAGTAAAACATCCAATATATTTTCAAATCTTTTCTGTTATAAAACTTTGATGCATGAGAAAGGTTGTTCTGTTTCCATCTTTAGCATGAACGTTGCGTGCGCGTGTGTGTATGTATTTATCAGTGTGTGTTGCTCTTTAAGATCCGCTGGTTCAAACGACTACTCTCCCCACGCCTTGCCACTGAACTCCCTGAGAGGTCGCCGAGACAGCCGCACGTGCACCCGGCTCTAATACCCTGAGGACCTTTGGTTCCTTAACCATAGGAGGTCTTCAGCAGCACCCATCCACACAGACACACATGCACACATCTTCAGAGGATATCAAAGATTAGACATCAATCATCTGCACCTCTTGAAGTCTTGAAGAACGAGCACCTCATCTAAAAGGTCAGCGCACGCCTGGAGGGCCACCACCAATCAATATGCAATGATGAAGGGAAGATGGTAAATAACAGGGAGATGAGGAAGGCGAGATGAAGATGACAAAAGGCACGGAGGTAAACAGGAAGCACACAAGACAGACAGAGTCAATACTACTGCAACGACTGATGCCTAGCCCAATGAAAGTGAATCTAAATGTTCATACACTATAATAATAAATGATGATGGGATTTACCACCAAACTTCACATAGAATTGAATTGGGAAGAAGGAAAAAGGGGACTTTTCTCCAGCTCATGAGCCAGATCGAAGAAGGAACTGGCTTTTCCAGTTCTTCATTTTTTAGGTTAATGTGGAAAACTGGAGTGGACCTTCTTGTGATTGCTTTGCCATACCAACCCTTACATTTGCTTTGAAGTAGCTGTACTCCTTTGTTGATATCTAAAGTACTAACACATATACAAAAGACTATTTTTTATTCTTTTTTCTAATAACCGTTTTCCTGAAATCCCGAGATAATAATGTAAAAAAAAAAAATCTAATTTTGGGAAAACAATTGTTTTCTCAAAATAACGACTTAACGATTTCGGGAAAATAATAGTTGTGAAAAATGTAATGATCTTAGGAAAACTAATAGGTCACATAAGTTTCAATGTAAGTCTTCTCTTAGGGCTTCCGTACATAAAGCCTCAATATTCTATTTAATCAATCAAGTTGAAAAACTTTTCTGGCAAATGCCTAAGTGAATAAAAACAGCTCTCATCTCAGGACAGCTTCATAGTGCGTTGGTGGCCTCAGTTTCAGATCTTGTATGTTTTTAAGTTTTATCATCTAACTAATGATTACAGATGGTTGAATGTTTCATGGTTTACACTTGGGCGCAGAGGTGTTTTGCTGAACTTTCTTTGGCCTGCAGTGCTGAGTAACTGATTGAGATAGGAGAGCGGACGCTTATCTCTGAACGCTCGCTGTTGGGATACCTATGATGTGAGACCAGTCCTCGTAATGCTTTCTAGGCTGTGTGTACAGATAAGCCTTTGGATGTGGAGGAAGCTAGAGACATATGCAGGTAGCAAACAAGACACAATTGAAATTGGAGCAAGAGAAAGGGGCCTTTTTCTGTCTGTTTGAAAGTGTGTGATGTTCTTCGGCGAGCCTACTTCAGCCGACTAACTCCCCGAGCAGTGACCGGAGCAGCCAGCCCCTGTCCAAGCAGTTGGAACCGGAAAACGAGGAAGAGAGCATGGACAGAAAAGAAAGGCGCGATCCGATGGGGAGAAAAAGGATGGATCGCAAAGACAGGAGAAGAGGCGAGGCAGCACATGGAACACCACAAAACGCCAAAGAACTGACGAACGGCCAATGGAAGCACACGAAAGGAGGAAGAGAGCCGGCCCTCCTCTCGGCCCCATGAGAATGCACTGTGTTTTCTTCCTCGTCAGATCTGCGGCGCTTTCATTGGAACACAAAGACGGGGACGTGGACGTACCTGGCACACTGGGACGTGAAGGAACTGGCACTGAGCGTGAGATGAGGAGAGTTAGACACTGGCTCACCTGCCTGGCACACAGCACACTGTGTCTGACATGGCCCACTTAATACTGACAGGCACTTCACCTGAGCCGCACAACAGCTACAATGATGGAAAAAGTGACATATTTACTTAAGTTATATAAAAGTTATATTAGCTCTATACATTCCTTCAAGAAATTTGGGCTCGGTTGCAAGTAAAAAACAAAATGAAACTGCTTTTTAGTGATAGAAAATTCCAAATGTGATATGTAAGGGATTGTGGCTAAATACAGCATTTACTCCTGAACTTCCTTTGAGACTAGTTCGGCACACTGTCTCACTTTTCACATGTTTAATCTGTTCAGTACAGCAACGTTTCTTTCAGATGAAAGTCAGTTGGACCAAAACATATGAAGAATGATACAGTGTGCGTGATTCTTCTCTTTCTTAGTGAAGTCCTCTGATGGACCTGTCGCCTTCTAAGATATGCAGAGAATGCACCGTAATAGGGCCTTCTTTTAGTGTAGCGGTTAGTTCCCCTACCTTTGATGTGGGGGTTTAGGGGGGAAGTTCCCAATGGGCCATTCACACAGGAATTAGAAATGTTTTACCTGCACTGTGCAAGGCTTTTCAAATACACAGCAGCAATGTATATGGAGGTATTGTCCTAGTGTTTCTTAATCTCTCATTTTTATTTTAGATTTAGATTTCTGAGAATATTTAGGGCATTGTTACAGTTGAATATATTTTGTAAGATCTTCCTTTGCAAAAGAAAATATTTTTTATTTTAAAACTATTCATTTAAAAACTGAAAGTAAACATAAAAATTGTTTGACTTTCACAGAATGAGACTTATTGTCTTGTTATATGGCTCCTCTTTTGCTATAATTAACTTTTATTATGAACAAGGCTTAGACAAAAACACACAGAAAGAGTCAAATTGCTGCCAACAGCTGCAGCCGGATGAGTTTTGACGCCGGAGTGAAAATGCACTGGCGCTGTAAAGACATCGGCGGGGTCTGTGGTTGCACCACACAAACAAACAATAAACAAGGAGGAAGCAAAACAAATCGAGGCGCACGGCAGTCCTCTACGCTGCAATTAGCTTGTTTTAAAGGAAACAAATAACAGTCATTTCAAGCGAGCAGCATCCATAACAATTCACCCCCGGAGGGATCAGCGATTTGGACACACACACACACACAGCCATAGTGATGGCAGCAGATAGGCACACATCCATATACGCACACGCCTCCATTAAGTGTACTTGAGAGCAGCGGAGAGGGTCAGCTTATAGTGTCTGAGTTATTACGCTACTTTGTTCCGCCTCGGTGGGGAAGGCTGCACCCGACACACACACAAAGAATCCTAATCACCCATCAACACTCAAGGTGCAAATAGAAAAGGGCCGCTTTGATAATGGATTGAAAGAGATGAATAAAAGAATGACTGAAATATGGACGTGTGAATGATGGAGGAGGTTTCTGTGTGTCTTTGGCTTGTGTGGAGAAAGTTTGGACAGAAAACACACTCTGTCTCTTCGTCTTTATGTCCCTCTGTCCGGCACATCCATCTACCCATCCATCTCACCGTCTGGTGCACAACAATGGCACCAAACATCTGCACATACACCAGGTAATTACGTCCGAGCCAAAACAGCCAAAAAACAGCAGGGCAGTGCCCAGTCAGAGATGGGCTCCGGCACCCCCCGCAATTAGAGCTACATCTCTAGCCGCCCTCACTCCCCGATCACCAGCATCATGTCTGTGAAGAGAGTAGGCTCACAGTTTGGAGTGACCTCAATAGGCGTGTTAAGTCAATTCTACCATATTTAATTTAAAGGCAAAATATAACTACATAAAAGCTTTATAAAATCATCACCATCTCTGCAGTTTTGACAACTCGATACAGAAAGAATTACCATGATTTGAACAAGGATGTTTGCTTCCATGTATATATATATATGTATATATGTTTATGTCACTTTTACATGCTTAAACTTCAGCCTTTAAGTTTAAGTTAAGAAAAAGAGAATTCAGATTGTGGCAGACTCACTTTCTAGATGAAATAAATAACTGTTTGTGTGCATTACAAACAACTTTAAAACCACAACAATATGCAACAGCTATTTAGATCTATGAGGCCACCTTTACGTTCTTATCTCAAAACATGCAACCTGAAAATTATTCAGTTATCGCCTTGAATTCGTTCTGATTTTCTAAATTACCCATGGTTTCATGCAACAAAAGTGTTTATTTATTAGGCTTCATTTTGAAAAGTATAGTAAAAGTGTATATAAATTCTATAGACATTTAAAAATAGATTTTGTCCCAGGTAATATTTTAGTTTATTGGTTCTAAACTGATCTGATTGTTCGATCCTAATCCTTTTATTTTTACAAAAGTTACTTTTTTATGCTTTTCCTGCCGTTTTAAAACATCGTTTGCACTGTCAACACTCATTGAAAATCAAAACAGTATTTGAGCTTACAATAAGCTGAACATTATAACTATATTTAAAATGTATATAGACTCTCTGACCCTCTGGTCCACACCCAACTGTTGAGAATCACGGACATAATCCAGTATTATGATTTATTGTGGGAATAAAGCACAGCCTTTTTGAGGGACAACGTGAGTCTAATTTTATACTGCTAATACGGGGCTTTTGGAAAGAGGTGATTGAAATATATTGACAGAATATTTAGCCAGACACTAGTGAATGTCCCTGTCCACTTCATAAAGTCCTCCTGTGGATCTGCCTCCCTGGTCTCACCGTCCATTGTGTTTTCATTACAACCGTTTGATTGGACGATGCAGGAGTCCTCATTGACATGTGTTGGTGTGTATGCTGCATTTTTTATCATGTGTATTCTGGGTTTTTTTTGTCTTCCCGGTCCAGGAGGGCCCGTCAGGACCCCTAGGCGTCCCTGTGCCTGCCTGCCAAAAACGACTGCATCTCCTGGACCCCCTGGAGGCACGGGACAGCCAAATGTCACTTGGACTGTCTACAGAGTGGGCAGAGGAGGACAGGAGAGGAGAGGAGTGGGAGGGTGCCCATAAAGGAATCGGAGGAAAGTTTAGAGGATGATGGTAAGCACAGGAGAAATATCACGTAAAAACACAGACTGTCTTTACTTACCAGTTAAAATACCATTATGGGTTAAAAATATTGCTGTTTGGGGTTTACTGCATTTTACTGACTCTATATAAAGATAAAGAATATTTGTTTGGCTTTTGTAAAATGGCATTACTCACTGGTATTGAAACACTGCTATTAAATGCACTGCTATGCCCGCTGCTATGTATACTGTAGAGACAAAAGTCAGAATAATGAAAATTAATTAACTATATTTAACTATTTGTTCAACACAGATTCTATGTGTAATTTAAATTATATTGGTAATAATAGATTTTGAGGGGTTTATTGGTTTATATATAAGTACATTATACACACATTATACGTAGTAGAAATTAATGTGTTATTTGAATTTACCCCTGCCACACGCTATGCACTGTAGGCCTGAGAATACACCTGTCCTTGATACTGAACCAATGCTATGTAAACAAATACCTATACAAGTAGATCCAATAGGAAATAATAGAAGATGTCTGATGGACTTATAATAGACAATAGAGCATGTCTTACAGTGGGCCTCAGCTGCTGAGATAAAACACACCTAAATGTTCCCTTTAACCTTTCATTCCCCAACAGAGCGACACGCACACACACACACACACACACACACAAACACCTAGTGTCTGCCGCACAAGTCCCCAGAGGCTTCTGTCAGCCCAGGACACACCTCTGGGATTTACACTGATTTCATATAGTAAGGTCCACATAAAGGTGACAAATTGATTTAGCAAGATACCACGTCTTTTTCAGTTTTATCAGAAATCACCTAAATTTTGTTTGTGTTGATATATCTGTTCTAGCCTGATTCCTGGGCATTTACTATTTTAAACCCAACCTAATATTCCTTTTCTCCATGTAAATATTTGCATATGTAAGAATTGATTATTTTGCTATTGATAGATTAAATACATACTTTTTTGCCATAATGAACCACTGCACATACATACAGTAGATATGACTTGTTTCTGCTAAATTGTTTACTACCAAAACCTGGAGTGTATCATTAAATGAGTTGCTTTTCAGTTCATTTCCACAAGCAGCTGTGGACAGGAGAAAAACCGGATACAACCCATTGCCAGCTCTTCAAACAGTACCTACACTGCAATTATGGCCCAGAGATAGGTGTGTTTGCTTCTGTATGCACACACATGCTGCAATTTAATGACGATGTGGACACAGCGCTTCAAATGTGCTCATCTGTAACATGTTATCCTGGTTCAGCTCACTCAGCCCGGTTCACGCTGCACACAGGACACACATCTACAGAGCAAAAAGAGTGGGTGAATGAATCTACCTGCAAATACACTTACAGAACAATACATTTTTAAAACTGCATGCTTTAATGTAGAGCTTGGTATTATATAATTGTCTAAAATTATCCAAATGTAGGCCTACATCAACACAATAGAGAACAACAGTTACGCCATATTTATGTGAGCATGCATTTGGAAACGTAATATACATTATTTCTTTACACTGTGACAGGAAGTGGGTGCTTTTAATACCAACGACGCAACGGGAAAGTGGTCTAAATCTGTGAAAAATAAAAGAGAATTGAAAGTAAATATTTGATCTTTTGAAATAACAATAAATCAAAATGAACAAACTGAAATACTATTATATATTATTTAAGAAAGAATTAAGCCTCGTCATTAAAATATCAAAAGTATTTTATAATTCAGTGAAGAATTTGAATGTTTATTTGAGATGCCGAATTACCGGGATTTATTATTTAAATGCAAAAATCACAAAATGTTTCCAAATAATTAAAGAGTATTAATTGGTGCCATGGGAATGATCATTGGACGTTCATTTATTTCCCCCTTGTGGTGTATTTATGTAACTTCAGTCGCGAAGACTGATAGAATTAATCAAATCTATATAACGAAATAAAAGTGAATGCAGCGTTCGTTTGACTCTGGTTCAGAGTGTACAAAAGTGTACGCGTGTGTGATGTATTATTTTAACAGATGATTTAAAGGGCGGGTGTTTCAGAAGTGCCTCATCAGCGTCAGAGCCATAGAGAGAAGAGAGTTGCGCCAACGGAGGTCCAACAACATTGGAACGATGCAGCTTCAACATAGCGCTACAGTAGCACAATTCTCCATGCATTTGAATGGAACTTTTAGCTTGAGTGGATACTTCCGGAACAAATGAGTTCTAGGAAGTGCTGTTTAAAAACACATTTCCCATTGTCGTCAATGGAGTTGTCATAACTCTGCTTATCTCTATGGCTCTGAGCAGCATGTCTGTGGCGGGGGTTGCGTCTGACCAAAACAGGAAGTTTCTGCAGGCTAGTCGTTAGCTAGCCCGCTGGGACAGACGGATCTGACTGTTATCATGATATAATCATTGTGTATTTGATCAACCACCGTACGTCGTGTGGTATAGAGCGTACATCCACACCAGTAAGTAAAAGAAGACAACTTTCCTCAAAGGGTTGTAAAACTAAAGTTTGTGTCTACATTAGCTACAGCTAACCAGAGCGCAGGCTCGCTGTTTGATCGCATGTGTACTTACTTAGATCTATTGAGAGCAGTATGTTTAGTGTTTGTTTGTTGATGTCCATAGATATCTATGGTTGTTGTTACTGTGTGTTTCCTGAAGGCTAGCATACCCTGCTAACCAGCACCATCATAACATGACGATATGGAGGACCGAAAGCTAAAACGCAAAAGTCCCAAGACATCTACCAGCACAGCTGTCCCTGCCACAGGATCTACCCGAAAAAACAGCTCTTCCTCTGGAGGTAGACACCTCGGTTCCAGCTTTAACATGGGAACCAACTCTAGTCAGAAGAGCAAAGGCAGGAGCAGGTAATGTAAATAAAGACTTGAGCTCAAATAGCCCTATACTGAAAATGTACAATATGTCGTGGTAGGGGAGTGAAACCCAGGTATCAGATGGGCATGGGTTCCAAGACTAATCAAAACCAAGGCCAGTCTGCACCGATCATCCAGCACTCCTTCCTGACTGATGTGTCTGATGTTCAAGAGATGGAGAAAGGCCTTCTGAGTCTCCTCAATGACTTCCACTCAGGGAAACTTCAAGCCTTTGGTAAGGTCTCATCAAGACCTGTCTCATAGATGCTGATTCAATGAAGAACTAACATGGGGAATCAGCGTGTGTGATTATATTAGTATGTTGTCTGTGTCCCAGGCAATGAGTGTTCCATTGACCAGATGGAGCATGTGCGAGAGATGCAGGAGAAGCTGGCCCGTTTGCAATTCGATCTTTATGGAGAGGTGGATGAACTGCCAGAGGACCAGAGGAAAATGGCATGCGACACCAACATGGAGAAGTTATTTCTGAATGTAAGTAACTTTAGGTTGTATAAGAATCAAGTCTTCTTAGTATGCACTAAGAATGTTTGAGCTATTCTGTTTTTAGTATTACGCAGTCATTAGTCAAGAGATTAATGGATTACCAAACCGAGACCAAAGTGCATTACTGGATGAAAAATGTATGGCATCTTATTTAACTACATGTTCCTTCTCTCTTCCCAGCTTGAGGAGCTGAGTTCTTCTATGTATCCTTCAAACTTAATATAGTTGGTCAGTCAGTGGTCAATAGCCCAGACCAGACCTGAGCAAAGCGGCCCTCACCAGGCCATGGCTGACCGGCAGAAGGCTTGGTAAAACAATAATCAACATACGTCATATGAATGGTACTGTATAATACTTCATGAGGACATTACTGATGCAACAAACACAAAATGTACTTGTTTGTCAATGTGAGGGCAATAGACTAGATTTGCCCTACTACAAAAAATACAAATAATATATTTGAACTGTATTTCCAAGATAAACCAATGCAACACATTTCCTTGACCGGGATTCTCCAGCCAGAAATTAAATCTTGCCGATACCCAGGAAATCCCGAGGACTGCCAGTGTGTGAAGTCATTACAATCACGGAACCACTCAGAGCCACGGAGGAGAAGCTTCCTGCCACTGCTATGTTTGGTTCTTGAAATGACGACCAAGTATCACCAGCGTTGTGTGTAGCTCACAAGAGTGTAACCACAATGACTGACTTTCACCAGACAATAGGATCTTGTTTTATTTTTATAGTCAGCAGACACATGCACTATAAAAAACTACAATCTATTTTCTCTTCCACTAACTAAGAGTTATTCGACTTCATATTGGCAGTATTTTTTCTCTTAGTCCAGTTAGTGATGAATTGATTTGCAATCAATTTTAACCAAATTTAGAGGCACACTCTTTAGAAACGATTAGATTGTTTGATGATTTGATAATTTTTACACTGATATAAGTACGTAAGTGCAATAGTTCCAATCGGATACAGCTATTTCTCATCATAGAGCTTTAAACATGCATGAGTTTTGGGGTGATTTGATCTGCCAAAATATAATGTAACTTGCATTTGTTACATGCATTTACACATGCAGTGAATGTAAAACAAGCTGTGACATCACATGCAACACTTTGAATCTATATTTGCACATGTCCATGCGTAACACACATGCACAGAATCGCTGAGAGTGTGATGCTGGAGAAATCTGAATAACCCGTGTGCACATGATTATCGCCTTCATTATTATTGCCTTATCTCCTCTCATCTTTTAAGTGTCTTCCATAATATGTAGAGTATTTTATTTTTATCTTATAACATGATAATGTCCTTTTCATTATATGACCTATTTTTGAATGAATGCGCAAAGACTATTTTAACTGAGTTTGACAAATTAATAAATCACTTGCATTACCTGCAATGTGTGTTCAGTTTTGTTTATATTTACATTGAATTATCTTTATTGCCACAAATCAATACTAGTTTTAACATCAACTTTTAACAGTGTTTTTGACGGTAACCTTATGCACACAATGAATTATTCATGCACGTGAGCGCGCACTGTGAAGGTATGCGCACATCCCGTTTGTTGGTGCGTCTCTTGGATACTGCGCACTGACTGGCACTTTCTAGGCTACTGCACTTCACTGATTTGGATTTGGGTGCTCAGGGTGTGAAGATGGCTTCCAATTTGAACTCGGGTCTTCACTCCGTAAAGCGCTGGCATCTGAACGGAACGGATTATGAGCCGCCTCAAACACAAACCACGCGCTCCGAGACTTTATTCAGCACCTGGACCCCTTTGAGCAACAAGGCCAACAACTTGCAGGTCAGTAAAAGACGATACACTTAACCGCTAGATGGCAGGCTATCCAAATAATTATGTGGTGTAAGGGCTCACGCGATCTTAGTTTATTCGACTTTAGCTCGAGGACATCACGCGCACTCTGGGAGTTTAATGAACGACTGGAAACAACTGAGGGCTTAGTTATGCCATATTGAACAACACACATTTGGAATAATAATAGCGTACCTATATAATTATATAAGTGTAACTAATATATAGAATGTTTTTCATATGGAATGTTCAAAGGTCCCGACTGGAGACGAAAGTGAGTTATCTTTACAAAAAAAGTATTGTTTCTGGTGAGGGATAGAATAATTCTGAACATACAATGAAAAAACTATTGTGGCCTTCAGCATTTCTGTGAGGACTTGTCCAGTAAAACCTAAAAATTAAGAACTGTGACACCAGCCAAGCTGCTAACTGTTACTAATGTGTACATTAAATAATCATACAATGTGAGGTACACTCACTAATGTTTCCTACCCAGGCTCTGACATCACCTACATGTAGCAGAGTGGTTGTCATTTGCCAAAACTTGAGTTGCAATATTTTGTGGCTAATTTCTCCATTGAAAATGTATTATGGTCTTGCCTCCAGTTGCCTCCATTCCAGAATTTAGAACTTTCTGTTTACAAACTTTGAAAGGGTCTATCTTGGACTTTCTTGTGGTTGTTGTGCTAGTTAGCATGTTGGCTATGGTATAATTCTGAAATAGAACTGCATTAATTTACTGTCTTATTAATGTATTAAAATGCAGGCAATGCATACATTACAGACCAAAGGTTTGGACACACCTTCTCGTTCAGTGAGTTTCCTTTCTCTTCATGACTATTGACATTGTAGATTCACACTGAAGGCATCAAAACTATGAATTAACACATGTGGAAATATGTACTTAACAAAAAAGTCTCAAACAACTGAAAATACGCCTTATATTCTAGTTTCTTCAAAGTAGCACCTTTTGCTCTGATTACTGCTTTGCACACACTCTCAAGAGGTAGTCACCTGAAATGGTCTTCACTTCACAGGTGTGCCCTGTCAGGGTTAATAAGATTCATTGAGACTCATTGAATGAATGAGGTGTGTCCAAACCTTTAGTCTGTACTGTATACGTTCATAAAACAAAGTAATGTTATTTAGTTATTTGAGAAGAGGATTGGACTGGTGCTCCATTGGTTTGACTTGTGGACTGACCGACAGAGAAAACACCTGCTACACTCTCTGCTCACTCACTGCACAAAGTCTCAGCTCAAGTAAGTATTTCATTCTCTTGTGCAGTGTATAATTGTGTACTAACGTTTTTATATAATTGACTGTTTAGATACTGCAGAGACTTGCTGATTGAAACCGTCCCGGTGACTCGAGTGGACTTCACCACCGTCCTTCCGAGGTTTCTATCCCTATATGTGCTGTCGTTCCTAAACCCACGAGACCTCTGCTCTGCTGCACAAGTCTGCTGGAACTGGAGAATTTTAGCAGAACAGGTAATTATATACACACCTCTGTATTCATAAGGTAATAGGAATTGTTTGAACACATCACATGTCTGGTTTAATTTTGACAGGATTGCTTGTGGGTTAGCCGGTGCTTACGAAAAGGGTGGTTTCTCCCATATACTCCTGGTGACAGAGAATATGGCTCATGGAAGAAGCACTATGTATCTTGCGTCTCCACTCTGGATTTGCTCACACCTCGGGAGGCAGCAGAGCAGTATGGGTCTCTCAACCAGAAAGTCAGCGGCGCAAGAGAAGAGGAGGAAGAGAGAGTAAAGGAACGAAGAATAAGGCAGATGATCAGAGAAAGACTTCAACATGAGAAAAGTAAGTAGTTGGTCACCAGTTTTCTCAATTCTGATGCACTCTGACTGGTTTTCCTTGAACATGTCTCAGTACTAAATGCACAGAGTTGCTACTATGTGTTTGACGATATGTGTTTTGTCTGGTGCACCTAATAAAGTGGTTGGTGAGTTTATAATCTTCTGTGTATGTCATAATAGGAGAACTGATGAGAACAAGAAAAGCATGGGGCAGCTACACAATAGCATCTGCTAAACAAGGGTCTATCCAGCCAAGAACGTCCACATTCGGGTTAGCATCGCAGAGCTTTGGGTCATCTCCTCCATGGTCTTCAAGAACAGTCCCCTCTCCTAGCCTCTCTCATAGTGTGGATGTTGGAAGGCACACAAGTACAACCTACTGCAGCCTAGATAGAGCTGAAGTCTCCAGTCCAGCCAGGTCAAAAATGTGGTAATAAAATGTTCTATATCATATATAAACTGCCAACAAATACTAGTCTAGATATGTTCAATGATTTCTCTCCTTTTATGCTGAAAGGCTAAGTAAAACCAGTGAAGCACTATCATCCTTTAGCCTATCTGGATCTTTACAAGTGACCTCCAGGAACGCTCAAGTTTGCCCCCATCTTTTGTTGCTGATCTCAGACAGAATTCCTGCATATGAAGTAGGAGAACACACAGAAAGACCAATCAAAGAAAATATGGATTCTCTTAATGTTGTTCTTTGAAAATCTACCTAGATGGTGTTGAGTGGCGTAAAGGCAGGTGTTACTGTGATCCTCTTTGACCACAGGCAGACCCTCTCAGCTCTCTTGAACCAGGTGAAGAGGGCACTTTGTGGGCAGAAAGCTCAGAGGCTGGGTGTGCTAGCTCCAGGGGGAACAGAGGAAATACAACTCCTTCACAGTGAGTTCTCTCTATGTTTATGTATAGGCATTGTGTTACAATCTAGAACTCCATGTAATTAACTTTAACATTGGATGCCCTAGGAAGTAAACTGTCTGAACAGACTTTGTTGGCTCCCGACCACAGAGAGTTCTGGGAAAAACTGTGTGTTTGGTTAACACAAACTGAAGAAGGTGGGGGAATTGACTTCTTCTGCCCGTTAGCCGCTTCTGGTACGTAGACACTAATGTTAACATGTGCTGCACTGGTCTGATTTTTCCCATGTTAAATAATGTTCTCTTTCTTTAGCATCAGGAGTAGCTCTTATGCAGAATCTCTTCAATCTGACTGGTTTAGAGGTTCGGGCTCCGGTGGGTCTTGCCACTGTCAGTTTCCAAAACAGTGAGTCATCTGTGAAACAAAACCAGACTTCCAGAAATGTTTGTCCAGATCTTAATTTACTTTGTATAACTCCATGTTCATGCTCCCTTTGCAGTCCTAGGTGAGTGGTCTGACAGCAGCGTGAGCACTCGACTCTCCAAACCAGTGTGTGAGCAGGCAGCTTCCCCAGCTTTTGACTACGTGCACGAGAGTGTTCTTCAGAGCTGGTGCACACAGGCTCAGTGGATGGAGGAGTCTCTGTCAGAGTTGAGGCTGTCCCTGGGCACAAAGCTCCAGCGGGTCACTGCAGACATCAGGGGGCGGGCTCTGGGTACGTCACTCACAATTCAAATGATTACACTTTGTATGTAAACTCCAAATATTTTAACAGGCCATTGTTTTTGGGAAAACGTCTGCCCCAAGGCTATTCACTTTTCTACAGAGTTATCTGAAGCTCTAACAGAAGGCCTCACTGCCCTGACCACACAAGAAGAGGTGAAAACAGCACATTGAATATCATTATATAGATATGATTATGAAATATATTTGATCTGTCCAATTCAGACAAGACCATTGCAGTTTATTGCATCCTTTCTGACAAAATATATTGAAATGAAGAATGCAGGAGAGAGTGAAGAAGCATCTGGTCCACAAAGCATTACTCAGAGCTGTATCACACCACTGCCTCTGGTAAAAGTGACTTTGGTGGTATGATAGAGTCCTTGCATATCAGTGTCCAGGGCTAATTTCTCTTTCTTTAGACTGTGTTAGACTGGAGAGGCTCAGTGGTCAGAGAGGTGCACCAAAGTGAATGCCTTTATCTCAACAGGCTGTCTGCTATAAAGGAGGTACATTTATACTGATATACATATGCTTCACGGAGAGCTATTTTAGATAAATCAAGCTAAATATTAAGTCTTTTCTTTTGCAGGTCTACCAGGAGCCTCTGACAGCAGCCATGAACTCCAACCAAGCCATCTTAAGCTTTGCTGACATCCACATTATCCTGAGTCCTGTGTCACAAATACTGGAGCTTAACAGGTGTTGACCCACTCATGTTTATGGGCTATGTTTGTTTACAGCATATTTTACACTGGTGTTTTTGTTATAGGGCTTTTCAGTCGGATTTACAGTCCAAGTTACAGCAGTGGAGCGCTCAGCAGTGTGTTGGAGAAGTGTTTGTAAAGTTCTGCTCAAATCTTCGCGTTTATACCAACTACTTTAATAACTACCCGACTGCTTTGCACACAATTGACAAGGTAATATCTCATACAGATGTCAATACAGTGGTGATGTGACACAGTATAATAATAATTGGGATTTCAGTGCAGAGAAATGAAACCTTTATTCCGGGCTTTTCTAAAGAGGACAGACAGATCACTGGCAACATTTATGTTCAGGTACTATTATATTTTCAGGTGGAGACACATTTGAATGACCGCATCCTATACTGACTGGTTTGCTTTCTGGTACAGTCTACAGGAGCTGCTGTTGTGTCCAGTGTGGAGGATGGAGGAGTATGTCACTTTGCTCCAAGCTCTGTCTCTACACACCCACCCAGGTCACCCCGACCACACCCACATATCATCAGCTCTCAACACTCTCCTGCAGTACAGACAGTTCTTACACAAGGTAAACCACTGTTCAAGCCATACTGTTATGCAATGAATTTGATCAAATGAACAATTTTTCAGTTAAAGCGGCACTCAGAAAGAGACAGACTGTTGGAAGAAACTCAGCAAATGATACAAGGCTGTCCGGTAATACATCTCAATTTATTATCTTTACAATTGATACATTTAAATACTAAAACGTGTGCTGTGTTTGTGAGCAGAACCTTATTGAAGGAAACAGGCAGCTCATAACCACTCAGAGCTGTGCTTTATACACAAGTCCAGATGAGCATGCACCTAACAGTGTCCGGTATGATTGTTTTGAACTCTTTTATATTTCTGTACTTCTATCTACAACAGTGCTCTGTCTTGGGAAAAATGTGAAGTATTTAATTGTGTCCCGTTTGTGTCTGTATGTGCAGGGCCTTTGAGCATGTGGCTGATGTGGGCTTGTTCCTGTTCACTGATGCTTTGGTGCTCACTCGACTAAACCTTCATCAGGTTCCTTTCACTGTGGCTCAGCAGTGTTCACACACCTTCCTGGCGTCTGTGGCTCTGTCCAGTCTGACTGTCAGAGAGATCACACACTCGCGTTGTAGGTTTAGATGGACAGACAATATCATATCTTTGAATATTGAAGTTGTATTCTTACTAAGATGGTGTGATGTCCAATAGATGTGTCTCACGCCTTTGCTCTGGAGGGTCCTTGTCGTTCCTGGGTGTGTGCCACTGAGAGAGCAGTGGACAGAGACATGTTTCTGTCTGTGCTGCGTTCAGCGATAGAGACAGCTCTGAATGTGCATCAGTGATGAACCAACATGACACACTGCCATGACTAAATCAGGTAAGAGCAGCCCACCAAACATTTAGACTAATTACATTGTTTAACTGTATGTGTTTAAAATGTATGCATGTAGTCAGTATATACTCAGTATGTAGTCAGTATGTACTCAGTATGTACTCAGTATGTACTCCGTATGTAGTCAGTATGTAGTCAGTATGTACTCAGTATGTAGTCAGTATGTACTCAGTATGTAGTCAGTATGTAGTCAGTATGTACTCAGTATGTAGTCAGTATGTAGTCAGTATGTACTCAGTATGTAGTCAGTATGTACTCAGTATGTAGTCAGTATGTAGTCAGTATGTACTCAGTATGTACTCAGTATGTAGTCAGTATGTACTCAGTATGTACTCAGTATGTAGTCAT
>JAVQKC010149019.1:0-14340 GCA_036025475.1 Philypnodon macrostomus | reverse complement strand
ACTCACACAGGGCGCGGGACGTGGACGGGACAGGGACATAACAATAGTGTGTGCTTGGACGGGGACTTGAACCACCGACCCTCTGGTTGAAGGTCGAGCACTTACCCACTGCACCACTGCCCACTGTGATAGGTAAACCGGCATACTTAAAATAACTCCAAATGAACAAAGTCAATGGGCGAAGCCCATGCGGGGGTCACTTTCGAGCGCGACGGAGGTCGGCAGTGGGTGGCCGAGAGCGAGGGCAGTTTGAGGCTGCTTGCGGCTTTAATTATTATTATTATTGTTGTTGTTGTTGCATTGTCTCTGCATTTGCCCCAATATTCCAATGCCATGACATTGACCCATTGACCCAGCGTCCTGGTCGTAGATGACTCCACGCAGAAATGTCTTGTTGGGTCTGGGAATTGAACCTGCAACCTTATACTGCTTTGAGGTGGCAGTGCTAACTCCTTTGCCAATGGGCTTTTAAGAGTGACAAAGTAGTGTATTATTCACATTCAGAGTAAAAAATGGTTTTAAGAACAAAAATATGTCTGTATTTGATATAAAGTCATATATATAACTCATGAGATAATCTAGTGTAAAAAGCACTTTGTGGATATACTTTTCACTGCAGTTTTCTCTTAATAATGACAATGTGCCTCAAGGTATTAAGTGATGTTTCAGATTCAGCAGACAGGTCTCTCCGTCGGATGTGTTTGCTCCTTCTGCCTTTGTTATTCTGTTGCTGTGTTTCTTGGTCTTTTCCCCTGATCCCTGTGTAGAAGTAGGTTGACACCCCCTCAGAGACGAACTGCATGCACCTTTTCAAACACTGAGTCAGTCGTAAGAGTTATTTCATTTGTGTGGCTCTGCTGAGACTTTGGTTCCTGTGATGAAGGTGTCAGGGAGTGGGACAGTACTTGTTATCAGAGGTGGGTAGTACTCAGTTACATTTACTCAGTTACATTTATTTGAGTAACTTTTTAAATAAATTGTACTCCATAGAGTAGCTTTACTGCACAATACTTTTGACTTTTACTTGAGTAATAATATTTTGAAGTAACTGTACTCTCACTTGAGTAAAATCTTGTAAATCTAGAAAGAGTAAGAGTATTTTACCACCTCTGTGTGTCACGTAAGAACAGCTTTATGTGAAAAATGTAATGATGTGGAAATTCTGTTCCTTGTGCCTTAATTTTTGAAAATATTATTTACGTGTTTAGTTTATCTTTTGAAAATATCCAAATCTGTTTATTATCTTTTTGTTTTTTTTTGCAGATCACCACAAAATTAAACAAATCATCTGACATTATGCTAAAACAGTTACTCAGGACTTGAGTAGTTTTTTCACCAGTACTTTTCTACTCTTACTCGAGTAATTATGTGAATGAGAACTTTTTACTACTTTTTGAAGTAACGGTACTCTTACTTGAGTAGTATTATTTAGTAGTATTATTGCAAAAAATTATTAACTTTTAACAAATGCTTCTCATAAACCAAAACATCAATAGCAAAGGAGAACAAAAACACGAGAATACTGCCATAGACCTTCATATATACGACTCCTTTAATGTCTGAACAGAATCACAGTATAAATGAAGAGCACAAAGCAACAGAGCTGTGGTGTCTAGTAACTCATCATTAAATCATATTTAATTCAACCCTGTTTAAAGCTTCTCAGGGATTATTGATACCATATCTATCACAATTAACCATAACTCCAAATGGTAATATAATAAGCCAGTATCAGTTCAATCCAATTTAGTTCTTATTACAACAGCAGCCATGTTGCCAATCTATGAACATTATTTTATAAAAGTTTATAAATGTGCTTCCAAAGGGCAGTCCCTGCTGTAGTTTATTCTACCCTACGTGTATGTGGGTCATACATGTGCAGTTCACCATTTGTTTTTGCAAATACATATTGTTTATGTTTTCTTGGTTAATTGATGTGGTGTCAATACTCCAGGCTCTATCAAACATGTGTCTGTGTGTATTCTAGCAGTGAGCGGATGTGACTCCAGTGATTCCTTGTTTATATTGGGGTCAACAGCATCAAGCTTCCTGTTCACCAGTATTCCCTGTCGCCCCGTGGGGTAACACACTGTCATGTGCTGACTACAATGCTGTCACTACTTCTATACTTCTATACGCTTTACCTCAAATATATGCTATACTTCTGTGTTTTGTCGGCTTGATGACAGAGAGGAGAATCAACCAACTAACAGGGCCTTCAAAGCTCTGGTGCGGAAGGTATACCATACATTCACTGAGATAATCATGAGATAATCATGAGATAATCATGAGATAATCATGGCATAATCATAACATAATCATGACATAATCATGAGATAATCATGAGATAATCATGACATAATCATGACATAATCATGACATAATCATGTGGCCCTTTAAGCTTTACCAAATTATTGTGGCCATCCAAAACTGTGTGCCATTTCCCTTTGCCAGAGGTGGGTAGTACTCAGTTACATTTACTCAGTTACATTTACTTGAGTAACCTTTTAAGTAAATTGTACTCCATAGAGCAGCTTTACTGCACAAAACTTTTGACTTTTACATGAGTAATAATATTTTTAAGTAACTGTATTCTTACTTGAGTAAACTCTTGTTAATCTAGAAAGAGTAAGAGTACTTTTACCACCTCTGTGTGTCATGTAAGAACAGCTTTATGTGAAAAATGTGATGAAGTGAAATTCTGTTCCTTGTGCCTTCATTTTTGTTGAAGTTTAGTTTATCTTTTGAAAATATCAAAATCTGTTATTGTCTTTTTATTTTGTTGCAGATTACCACAAAATTAAACAGATAATCTGACGTTACGCTCAAACAGTTACTCAGGACTTGAGCAGATTTTTCACCAGTACTTTTCTACTCCTACTCGAGTAATTGTGTGAAGGAGTACTTTTTACTTTTACTTGAGTACCATTATTTTGAAGTAACAGTACTCTTAATTGAGTAGTATTATTGGCTACTGTACCCACCTCTGCCCTTTGCTAACAACAGTATAATAGCAAATACATTAGCTATAGTGAAGTAACACACTGCAGGCACTTTCTCTTTCTCTTGCACCATAGTGTGTTGCAAATGGTTGTCTCTTGTATTTTCTTCTATAAAAGTGCCTGACAGACTATTGCTTATTTATTCACCTCTATTAGCTATGCCCTAGAGCCCGCTATATTCGTCCTGGTGCGTGACTCTTGCCACTGTGCCATTGTTCTGCTCTAAATGATGTTTGTTTTTACTACTGTATATTTACTGTGTGCCCCAATTACTTATCCCCCCTCTGTCTCATTCATTCTCTCCTCCTACGTCTCACAATCCTGTTGACCTAGCTTCCCCTAATCCAGTTTATTCTCTGCATATGAACTGTCTCCACCTTCCATTGCACTTTCTTTTTCATTTTCATTTTTCATTTCTCCCTCCATCCTCTGTCTGAGCTGCTTCTCATCCTCCCTATTCCTGGCGTTCCCTCTATATTTCTGCATTTAGGAACAGATGGATTATGAAGCTGAGTATTGTTCGGAATAGTCAATAAGTGATCCTTTGTTAAATCGCATATGTGCCCCCCCACAGGAGAAAGCTGCGTGACTAGGATAAACAGCGTTGGTGTAAAAAAGAAAAATGTGTTTCATAATGGCAATGGGGGAAACAATTGCTTAAATAGCTACACACAAGCTGTCCTAAGAAAGATGTCAACAGGGTGCAGCTAACTGGATGTGGCAGGCTCCGGGGGGGGTTCTGAACCTCCGAAGGGGGCCTGCCTTCTCTTTTGATACGTCCCCGTGAGTTCCCCACTTTGAAGTTTTAATTTCCTTCTCCTCTCCTTGCTGTTTGAGTGCAGTCGTGTTAAATGTGGTACGGTTGTCATGACGACTGTCAGTATTTTGTAATCCAATAGACCCTTTAAAATGTTTGTCATATGGAAGTTGGATTTCTGGTGAGGGATAGAATAATTCTGAGCATACAATAAAAACTAAAAAAATAAAAAATAAACTATTGTGGGTGTCAACATTTACTGTGAGGAATTGTCCAGTAAAACCTAAAAATCAAGAATTTTGACACCAGCCAAAAGTCTAACTGTTACTAATGTGTACATTAAACAAACATACAATGTGAGGTACATTCACTAATGTTTCCTAACCAGGCTCTGACATCACCTACATGTAGAGAGTGGTTGTCATTTGCCAAAACCATCTTCCTTTGCAATATTTATTGGCTAATTCTAATTTCTCCATTGAAATTGTATTATGGTCTTGCCTCCAGTTACTTCTATTCCTATTAGAATTTAGAACTTCCTGTTTACAAACTTTGAAAGGGTCTATAAAATGTAGGGTGGGACATGGTATACCTGTCTGGATATTAAATAAGCCAGAATGGTATGTCAGATTAAAGCAGCGCTGTGTGGTATTAGAACCCAAAAATTTATGTTTTTAAAATTTTTAATGGGATGAAGCACCCCTCCCCAACTGCTGATCACTTGTCTTTATAGACCCTTTACAATGTTTCTCATATGGAATGTTCAAAATTCCAGAATGGAGGTGACTGGAGCAAAAGTGAGTTAACTTTACTAAAAAAGTAGTGTTTGTGGAGAGGGATAGAATAATTCTGAGCACACAATATAAAAAACTATTGCGGTCATCAACATTTCTGTAAGGACTGTGTTCAGTAAATAATTTTGCCACCAGACAAAATGCTAAATTCTCCTAATGTGTACATTCAATTTTATACATGTCGCGAGGCTTTCAGTCCCCCGCTCCTTTGTCCCAATGTTAAGAGTAACTCCATGATGTTTTTCAACAAAAAAAACACATAATATCCATTGTTTACCTCAAGTATATTTATTTATTTGGTATGGACATCATGTTGTAACCAGATATATTGCTTTAGCGTTTTAGTGTAGCTGACATGTCCTGACTTCAGTCACTGTTTTAACCCTCTGTTAAAGATGATCAGGTCAGTCTGTAGTTTCAGGTCAGTGGGGAGAGAGTTCCACAGTCTGGGTCCTTTAGACTGGACTGTCCAAAAGATGTTCTGCTCATAAAGACTATACAATCCCCACTGACAGAGGCTCGAGTGGATGATGCAATGGCCCAGCATCAATATCTCAAATAATCATGCTTGATATTTTGACCAGTCACTGTAAACCCTAGAGATACAATGTTTAAAATCTGTTTTGGCCAGTGAGTAAACTGCAGTTTTGTAGGCAGTCATTGATGTTTTCTACCCACACACTGATGACACACACATGTAGTATGTGGTGTATATTCATTTTGTTTATGCACAATACTGGATTTTTATGCTGCATTTTTATCTACTGAATGTATTGTGGTGATTTGCTGACAATATAGGCTAATCCATTTCCCCCATAACACAATTGTATACCACCACTGCTCTACAAGCTTCAGTTTGAGAGACAATCTTTTCACATACATTTTGCATGTACCAGTATATTTCTGCTTAACCTACATTCATCGATGAACAGGTAATCATACGTAAACCCCCGTGCAAGGGAAAAAAAGCAGTTTCAGCATATTTCGCCCGCACTGTCCCCGGGTACATAAAAGAAACATAAAGCCATAAGGTCTTTTTTAATGCCTCTGTTCATTGCTGCCCTGTATATCTGTGTGCAAGCTGTTTCACCACCATCTCTACAGTGTGACCAGCTGTGGCATGGCTCCCCTGGCAGGTAAATGATGAGGCTTGATGAGCTGAGATGGCATTGTAACGTCAGGGTTTTCAGGACAAATTGCCTCTGCATCCCAATTAACTTGATTTTACATAAAATACGACTGAGCTGATGTGTTATGACATATGGCAAATACACGACAGAAAACCTGAGGATTATTATCATATTGACCTTGAGGCATCCTTGAAATGCGTGGCGGGTAAAGTACACATTCAATGCCATTTATATTTGTGAAATTAAAAATGACAATTCATAGTTATATTTATATTTTTTTCTGAATAATAATTAAATACAAATGCAAATTGATTCATTCATCCTCCTATTCCTGGACAGGTACACCTTGGACAATGGCTGGTTAGTCACAGCACTGACATTTAGACTCATTCAAAGGTAGATAATCTTCCACTCTCTCACTCATTCACTGTGGGCCTTTTGGATTGACTCATTGACCATTTCTCTTACAGGTGCATATGAAGCCAGAATATGAACGAGAAAAAAACATCCAGTTCAACTTAAAATAAAGTACATTTCTATGGTATTAAACCGCTATGCAGAGGTGGGTAGCGTAGCCAATAATTTTACTCAAGTAAGAGTACTTTTACTTCAAAATAATGTTACTCAAGTAAAAGTAAAAAGTACTCATTGACATAATTACTTGAGTAAGCGTAGAAATGTACTGAGTAACTGTTTGAACGTAAAGTCAGATTATTTGTTTAATTTTGTGGTAATCTGCAAAAAATAAAAAGATAATAAACAAATGTTGATATTTTCAAAAGATAAATTGAAAACATAAATAATATTTTCATAAATTACGGCACAAGGAACAGAATTTCACATCATCACATTTTTCACATGAAGCTGTTCTTACATGACACACAGAGGTGGTAAAAGTACTCTTACTCTTTCTAGATTTACAAGATTTTACTCAAGTAAGAGTACAGTTACTTCAAAATATTATTATTCAAGTAAAAGTTAAAAGTATTCTGCAGTAAAGCTACTCTATGGAGTACAATGAATTTAAAAAGTTACTCAAGTAAATGTACCTGGGTAGATGTAACTGAGTAAATGTGACTGAGTAAATGTGACTGAGTAAATGTGACTGAGTAAATGTAACTCAGTAAATGTAACTGAGTAAATGTGACTGAGTAAATGTAACTCAGTAAATGTGACTGAGTAAATGTGACTGAGTAAATGTGACTACCCACCTCTGTCTCTATTTAATTCAATGCTTTGGGCTTTTTTCATACAGTTTTTTTATATGCTGCCTTGACATATAGGTGTGTTGAATGGTATGCCTACGTATGGCTTGCAGTCAGCAACATCGACTGGCTTTAACCTTTTGGAGGAGTTTACATTTTGTACTGGCAAGCTCCATTACATCATTACATTACATCATTGTTTGCTGGATTAAAGCAAGAAGATGATGAATTTGATACCCAGGCTGAATTGAAATGTCCTGTCTGTGTAGTATCTGGATGTTCTCTTCATGTATAAATGAACTAAGGACTCAAAATAGCCAGAGGTGGTAGCTGAAAAAGAGCTCTCACAGATTTATAGATGAATGTATGTTTATTTTAGCAAAGATCTCTGGTTTAAAAATACTGATAATTACCAACTTTGCGGTTCTATACTGTCAGATACTTTGTTCATTCCACCTGTGAGCTTAGCCCAGTCTGTGGCCATAGTGCTGAAAGCCAAAAACATCAATGTGAAAGTAACGAATGACCTATTGAGCGCAGCAGGCTTAATAATTCAGTTAGGTGCTGTAGTGTGAGGATGCGGGGCTCGTATACAAGCTGTTATTAGGAGCCTCTGCAGTGTCTACCAGCTGTGCCAGCTCTCTCCTGGCACGGTGCACACAGTCACAAAACCATCTGTGTCTGCAGGCATCAAGCACTATATATGTCCTCCTTTAGACTGGCTCGGTGCTCCGCTTCCTCCCGAGCAGCACTGATAACGCTTTATTCATGGCGCTCATAAAACCAGACAATGCTGTTCGACTGGCACAGGCCCTTTTTATGTTCATTCTGTTTTAATAATTGTTACTTGAAAAATGATTGAAACATGCAGGAAATTAAAGAAGAATGTAATGCCACCAACCACAACATCCCCTTCTTCACTTGACCAAATACATTAAACCAAAAGAATAATATAAAAAAATAATATTGTATTATCCTATACATTACACAGAGACAGAGTCTAACTAACTGAACCAATTTGCCCAAACTGTCACATTTCGTCTTCAACCACTTAACCGGGTCGTGGAGGCAACACGACCCGGCTGTACGCTAACTTCGGTGCATTTACACATGTATTTTGGTACTGGTGTTTATTAATGTGCATTGTCCCTTTTAAATAAATAAATACATAAATAACAGTCTAAGCAGAGATGCTCAGATTTCCCCCTTCCCAGACATTTCCTCCAGCTCTTCAGGAAGAATACTGAGGCATTCTTAGGCCAGCTGAGAGACATAGTCCCTCCAGCATGTCCTATGGAGCCCCGGGGTCTCCTCCCGGCGGGATGTGCCTGAAACACCTCCCGAGGGAGTCGTCCAGGGGGCAAATGAAACAGATGCCCGAGCTACCTCAGCTGGCGCCGCTCGAAGTGAAGGAGTAGCGGCTCTACTCTGAGCTCCTCCTATCTCTAAGGGAGCACCCAGCGGAGGAAACTAATTTGGGCTGCTTGTACCTGCCATCTTGTTGTTTAAGTCATTACCCAGAGCTCGCGACCCTGAGGTTAGGAACGTCACATTTAACGTTTTATGTTTTGGAGCCTTTTTTCTTCTATAGTTTAATTTGGTGGAACTGTCCTTGACCGATAGAAGAATAAAAACTGCTAGAAATGATATAACATACAAAGAAGTAACAATGAGGTTTTAAAAGCAGAAAGAACTGAACCCACTGAAAATGATAGCCCCTGACCCGGCTATAGAGACTTTATTTAGAGCTATATTTTATTATACAATAGCGTGATGAATCAGTTTGCAAGGTATGGGAAAATATAGCTCCCTGGAGTAAAGTAGAGACAATCCTGGATATAAGAGCATGCTAAAACCTCAGGACTGTGGAAAATTGTGGTCCATTGTATTCGGGAGGTTGCTGGTGAGATGTGAAGTGCACCTCCACCTATTTGGCAAATTGCCTGTGTAGAATTTCACGCTTCTATTATATCATATTTCAGTGTATCCTTTGTGTGACACCTTCATGCGTCATGATATGCTTTATACTGTACATCTAAGGCACTGGAAAGAAAATGAAATGTTTGTGTTCTCAGATGTGACCCTTGATCAGGTATAGCAATGGATTATTTACATTTTCATCATAATATCATAACAGGTATAAATGGTATAATATTGACTTCATTATTAATTAATAATGAATAAAATCTTATTATTTTTTTATTTCTATTTTTCTTACACCGTACATAGAAAACAGTTTTATTCAGGCCAACCTACTTCACTATGGGGTTTCTATTGTGGCCTTTTTCATTGTTCTTACCTGAATGTGTCCCACGCAATTTAAAATTTCATTCACTGACCCTCAACCAGACAAGCCCAATTTTACGCCTATTATAGCGGCCGTCTGGCTCAGATATCCTAAACTTGTGAAGAAGCCAATGCTGTCATATTTTCTTCCCGGTTCTCTAAATTGATTGGGCTTTGAACACAAGGAAGTTGCAGAAGGGGATTAAGAATAGGTTTTGTGGTGACTGTGAAGACTTTCTGGAACATGGATTTAGAAATCAATAAAAAAAAATGTTTGATTTTAAAGGAGCTCTATGCAACTTTTCACTGGTTTGATCACATTTGTCCTTCACAGAGCTCCCCCTACAGATTCAAATAATAATAATAATAATAATTAATAATGGATTGGATATATATTTTCCATGGCCTTCTCAAAGTGCTTACATATATATACATTTTTTTTGTTCATTCATTCTACAGTCATACCTGATGGCGGTAAGCTAGCATTGTCTACAATAAAAACACAGAGAATATAGACTTTATATATACACTCTAGACTTTCATAAATCTACTGTTCAACACAAAAACACCAGGTCTGTGTCAGGTTGCATCTTTTTATTTCTTGGAGCTCTCTCTGTAAAAGCCTGTTTAAAAGCAATCTGTGGTTGAGACATGTGACTTGACCCGAGACTTCGATCCTAGTAATGAACTCATTTACAATCACATTTACTCTGACGTTTTGCTAAGGTAAAATGTTGCATAGTGTCCCTTTAAAGGGTGTAGTCTGTCTTCAACCGGGAGACTACTATCAATCACTCACAAGGTAAGATCTTGCAGGCGTTTATGTCAAAGTTATGTACAATATGAGGACCATAGAAACAGTTTGTTTTGAGTAATGGCGTACCTTTTGGCTAAACAGCATTTCACTATAGCTGTACAACAATGCCTGTAAATGAGATCTTTATGCGTTTGTTTTGTGGTTAACTGCAAGTGAAGCGTGATATGTGTTTAATCGCAGGAGAGCATCTATCTCTGTGATCCGCCCACGTCCACATGTGCACACACACCATCCAGTCTATTACGGCTCCATAGGGACATATTTAGTTCTCTCTTTTTACATTCTTACATTTACATTCTGTTTGTGCGTGTGTGGCGGGGAGAGGGCGTGTGGAGCAGAGGTTGAAATCTCAGCTGGAAGTGAACAATGAAGTCAATAAGACGATGTTATTTATGAGAGCTTTAGGCAAATGTGTGAAGTAGAAGAAGGCCACATGACTGACACTGTCTGGAGGCAGTAGCTGACTTCTGAGTCATACACGTAACAAGAAGAAGAAGAAGAGGAAGAGGTAGAAGAAGAGGTAGAAGAAGAAGAAGAAGATGATGATAATGAAGATGAAGAAGAAGATGAAGAAGAAGATGAAGAAGAAGAATATGAGGAAGAAGAAGAAGATGAAAAAGAAGATGAAGAAGAAGAATATGAGGAAGAAGAAGAAGATGAAGAAGAAGATGATGATAATGAAGATGAAGAAGATGAAGATGAAGAAGAAGAAGAAGATTTTTTCTGCAGTATATCCTTAGCTGTTCATAATGCTGGTTAATTGCAGGTCCTCGCATGGCTAACATATAGAGGCTGTTAACAATTCAGTACCCTCAACTGAATCTGAACAAACTGCATACTACAGCGACGTAATATAATGAAGTACACATACTTTACTTCAGTACTATTGTTATGTATTTTTACTTTACTTCAGTTTTACTCTTACTGGAATTCTAAAACCCTCTGGATTTTGTCAGGGCCTCACTTTAAACTGACAGTATATCACAAAACAGTACTCACAGCAGGTTAAAATAAATCAACATCAGTCCCATTCTTAACACATTTCATACATTAAACCACTGCCTGATCAGTCTCAAATACTTTTTTTTTGCTTTGTGTACATTTGGTGAGTACTTTCATTATTTGTTTTTTGTGATACTTCTACTTTTGGGTCCCTGTAGCTGTACTTTTACTTTAAGAAATTGAGTTCTTGCTCCACCATTCCTTGTATACTACCAGTATACCCATGCTTAAGAGTATTTGAATTACTTAGTACTTCTGTGTTTATTGCTACACCAAGAATCGACCACCACAACCTCAAATTAGTTATTTTTGCTCCCCGATAGTAGCTGTGGGAGAATGAATCCCAGCCCTGCTTCTTTGGGTCTAACCAATGGTCTTAAAATGACATCACACAGTTGCTGTTTGCCTTTAGGGTTGTTCTCTTTCTTCTTGTGATAAAAATAATGTTAATCTTTGAGGACATACCATACATTGCTTGGAAGCTAAAGATGGTGGGTGGTATATTAATCAACTTTGTATTCAGGCATATATTACATCACATATACTGTGCATAGATTAGTGCCCGGCTCCATGGTTCCCTGACTGTTTTTTTGTAAATAAAATAACATTATAAAGCTTTTGCAGGACGTGAACAGTTGACAAATAGAGATACAAGCCTGCCACTGCCTATATGTCATGTCAGCACATTGCCAGCACCATTCAAATGGACAATTGATCTGCTTGCTCCAAACCCCTGGGGAGTATGTGGAGTCGACCCAGCATGCTGTGGAAATCCAAAATCAACAGGAAGAGAAAATACAGTTGTTATATACAGATGCAGCATAGCGTATTCACATTATTCAGCTGTGCTCACCCGTAGATGCAAGTCTAACTCAATCAGGTCACATACAGACAGCTTTTGAAACCAAGTCCAAACAATTCAAGCTGTGAAACACAAAGATGTCTTAGCGATGGTGGGGGAGAGACATGACGATACCACACATAACAGTACAATGAGAAAACAATATGGCAGCATTGGATGGGGGATGATCAGACAAAAAGGATGAAACAGATATAAAAGATGGAGGGAGGGGGGGGTGCCTTTGGGATGCACAGGCAATCAATGAGGGGGAAAAAAAAACATGCCAAAATGTTGAGTGGGGAGAGAGGGGGTTATATAACTCCAAAATGGCAGCTCCGGATTTGGAGATAATAAGAATTCTGCTCTCGTTTGCTCCTCCAAGTTCACTTGAATGTAATTAGAGCACGGATACTGTCTGCTGGAAGAAGGGAATATGCTAAAAGGCTTAGCTATGCAGCACGAGATGTCCAAACACGATTGCTTGACAAGCTGGATTGTTAAACAGGGGTCTTAGCATAAATATTAAGTGCTAAAAGGTCAACGCTTGTCTGAAAAATGAGGAGTGTCGGACAGGTGCGACGTGGGAAATGGAGTTTTTCTTGACTTTGTTCTGAACGCGTGAGATGAGATCAAAGTTTTCATATTGTCATACTGAGATAGTGTTGAGCATAATGATCAGCCCACACACTGCCCACTTTAGAAGATAATGACTGCTCAGGTGTCATTATTGATTGCAGTGATGTGGACCGACAACTACTCATTTGCATTAAAATCCACAATTTTTATCTTGTACATATAATGATCAGCAATATGAGAATTAAATGGCGTGACACTGTTGAGTTATTTAAGGTGTATATATATATAGATCATGTTATGGCACAGTAAACTTGCTGTTTACAATAGAAATGCTTCATGGAGGCTGTTTTAAGACAGTAATAAAAGGACATAAATAAATATAATTTGTCTGCTGGGGTTTTCTGTTTTCTTTAAGTTTTGCAGCTATGTATCTGACACATATCCCAGCTTTTTTTATACCTCCATGGATTGCACTTAAATAAGTTGTCCCCAGACTTACTGTTTTTTTTTGAGACGTATAAATATATAAAGGACCTGAGTTGGGAGATAAATGTGTGAAAAGCGAGCAGTAGGATTTGGAGCAGTATGCAGAGGGGAGCCAAAACACAGAGAATATCAGCCGCACTGCCTGGCAGCCTCAGTGAGCTGCTAAGCAGGGCTTAACGATGCCCAGGGGCGTGTGTGTGTGTGTGTGTGTGTGAGTGTGTGAGTGTGTTGTTGTGTACTTCCTTCTTGATAAGCCTAAAAACAAGAGCTCCACATTTCGGGGTCATAAAGAGGCCAATGAATTTGAAATAGAGTTTGTAGTTAATATGAGTGAAACTTTTTCAAGAGCTGAGAGCTTGTAAACAATGAAAGTGGGTGAAAGATGTTTTAATTACAGCTAGAAATCCCTGCTCCACTTTGAGAAACTTGACTTCTGCTAAACAGGGTTGGTTGCTTCTTTGTTATTATTTTATTTGCGCCTTACCTTCCAATTATTTCCATCTAATCTTGCTTTGTCTACTCTCCACTAATCAGCATCCTTTTGTCACACATATATCCCTATCCCTCCTCTGTACTCCACGTTCATGTCCAAACCGTCCAAACCATCTCAACTTGCCACTCTTGACTTTATCTTCAAAACATCTAACCTGAGCTTTCTCACTGATTTTCTATCCATATTTGTCAGACTCATTCCAACCTGGTGTCACTAGTCTCTTTGCCAATTGTTTTACGCTCTCCATTGCTGCATTGCCAAGGACCTGCCCTAAGAACTTAAAATTCAGTTACATGAGTCTGTCTCATCCTTAAGTATTTTGATTTGTTGTAGCTAACCTTCGTTACTCCTCTTGTTCCTGATTTCTGGACTGATGACCTATAAATGCATCTGCATGAGGAGCTTGTGAGTATCATCCACAACCATTCAATGCCATTATACAAAAGACTATATGGAGCACATGATTCATGGACTATTATAGAGATGACTCAGGAATAGCCTGTGGGTCAATATGTTATATACGGATGGCTTACATAACTTTCTGATGATCAACTCAAGTATTATAAACCATGCCTTTCTTCTTTCTTAAAGCTATACTGTGGAGGTTTTTTTTGTTTAATCATTTGATAAGAACAATTTATTTTTCATAGTCCCTAACTACATTGTATCTATCTCATTAAGTACAATGTAATGCACTGTGTAACAAACTGTAATAACATGTAACTACATTGTATCTGCCTCATTAAGTACAATGTAATACACTGTGAAACAAACTGTAATAACATGTAACTACATTGTATCTGCCTCATTAAGTACAATGTAATACGCCGTGTAACAAACTGTGATAACATGTAACTACATTGTATCTACCTCATTAAGTACAATGTAATACACTGTGTAACAAACTAATAACGTGTAACTACATTGTATCTACCTCATTAAGTACAATGT
>JAVQKC010148998.1:0-13408 GCA_036025475.1 Philypnodon macrostomus | reverse complement strand
CAAAATCAAGCCACATAGAAATCTGCTTTATTTTCTGCTAACAAGTAAAATGCTAAATTGATCAGGTTCATTTGTGGATGAGGGATATTTCTTATCAAAATTCCATAGAGTTAATACAGAATTCTGCCCCCTACCCCCCATCTGAGGGCATGACATCATCACATTTAGAACCTGAAACCTGAAATAGTGATTGCTTCCAGGGGTGGAACATATCTAGTAATATTTATTTAAAAGTATATTTTTGGAAGAAAGTGTAAAAAATTTTAAAGCTACTTTTAATAAATTACTTAATTAATTCAAATCAAATTGTAGTAAGTAATAGACCTCAGTAATTTTGGACAAATCATTTCAAAGTCAAAATATCTAGTATATAATAGTATATGTTTTTTTTTTCACTCCAGCTCGGACTTCCCCGACCTGAGGAAGCACAACAATTGCATGGCCTCAGCCCTGAGTCCTGCCATCTACGCCAAACTGAGAGACAAGCTCACCCCCAACAACTGGACCCTGGACCAGTGCATCCAGACGGGAGTGGACAACCCTGGTCACCCCTTCATCAAGACAGTGGGCTGTGTGGCTGGTGACGAGGAAAGCTACGAGGTCAGAGAAGTTCTTTAGTTAATGCCAAGTCCCAAACAGCGTGACTACATTGTGTACCTTCTCTCCAGGTGTTTGAGGAGCTCTTTACCCCCATCATCGTCGACCGACACAACGGCTATGATCCAAAAACCATGAAACACCCGACTGACCTGGATTCATCCAAGGTGGGTTTTTTTTAGACGTCACAACACAATGTCAGTATAGCTAGAAACTAATGTAATCAACACTGTTATGGTCTTCATCTGACAGAAATGCATACAAATGAAGTGTCAGAAACCTTAATATTGAAATAAATAAATTCCATGATCATGATTTAATACTTCAATTTTGAACTTTGTATTGAGACTTTGAGAATTGAAATTTCAGCTGACATGTAGTCCCTGTTGTTCAGATCACTAACGGGGTATTTGATGATAACTACGTGCTGTCCTCTCGTGTGCGGACGGGCCGCAGTATCCGTGGTCTGAGCCTGCCGCCGGCCTGCTCTCGGGCTGAGAGGAGGGAGGTGGAGCGGGTGGTGGTCACCGCTCTGGCCGGGCTGAAGGACGACCTGGCCGGACACTACTACAGCCTGGGAGACATGACTGAGAAGGAGCAGCAGCAGCTCATTGATGTGAGTGAGACAACATTTGAGACAGTGTTCAATGTGTTTCTATCTCGACAAGAAGAGAAATAAAAAGCCAGTGGTTTAAAGAGATACAGACTTCAGATGCTGTATGCTCCTCTCACTTCCTGACATTTTTTATACGTCTACACTATACAAAGAATTTGCCTCATACATAAATGTGCTTCATGTTTCTCCTCTGACACGCATGCTGCCAGGATCACTTTCTTTTTGACAAACCTGTGTCTCCATTGCTTACCTCGGCCTTCATGGCCCGTGACTGGCCTGATGCCAGGGGGATCTGGTAAGGTCAAAACCATGTCATGCAGGTCCCACTTGGCCTGAGTTATTGTGAACAACAAAACATGTTGAACCCCACCTTTTCTCTCTCCTGTGTCTTAAGCACGCATTAGCAGTTTAACCCCCTGTTCCTCCTATTACCTCCCTGAACCTGCCTCTACTCTCTCCACTGATCCCAGGACCACTTCCTGTTTGACAAGCCTGTGTCTCCATTATTGACTTGTGCCTTTATGGCCCGAGACTGGCCAGACGCCAGGGGCATCTGGTAGGGTCGCCATGTTGTGCTCTGCTGCATGTAGTTCTCAGCGTGACATTCTTCTGACAATGATAAGGACAAACATTGACTTTTTCAAGCTTTTTAAATTCAATTTGTATAGTTTTACATGTTTTATGGCCTGATTCATTATTTTCACTGAAAAAACTCAGATTAGGTGCATGTTCCTTTCAGGCCCTCTGCTGGCTATGCCCACTTCATTACTACAGCCAATGCAAACAATAAAAATAAAGGTGTGCCTCAGCATAAAGGATTACTCCAACATGCATGATTAAAAGAATATATATAGCTTTTTTACAAGTAAACATTTGTGTTAAGATCAGAAAAGTACAGGTCTCTTTAATCATTTCTAGTGTCTTTGAAGTGGGTTTTGATTGTATAAAAAGTGTGCAGCATGAACATGAGTGTGTACTGAATGTGTTCCTGCATTGCTCTGATGAGTCACGCTAACACAGCAGCAGTATTTCACCTGAAGAGCTCTTGATAAAGCTGCCCTCTCTGTTCTCCTCAGGCACAACAATGAGAAGACCTTCCTGATCTGGATCAACGAGGAGGACCACACCAGAGTCATCTCCATGGAGAAGGGCGGTAACATGCAGAGGGTGTTTGAGAGGTTCTGCAGAGGGCTCAAACAGGTACAGTGCAGTGGGTGAGATCATATAGAAAGCCTTATGCAATAGAAACATGTCTATATGCACTATACAAGGCTTATCATTTCTCTGCTTTACTGGTAGGATAATGCTGTGCAATTCAAAGCAAAATGGGACATCTGGTCACCGTTACACAACAATTGTATATTTCATCTTCTATAACATCTCCTGTATATAATGTACGCATTTTAAATTTCAATTAAGGGTCAGTTATTATCATGCTTTTTTTTACATCCAATGAGACAAAATCTAAATATAAAAGCAAAATGTCAGGCTTAAATGTGTAGTCAGTAAGCATAAAAAAGATTATCTGACTCTGTTCAATGATGAAGTAAAACCTGACGACTATTGGCCAAAATGGTATCCCACAAAGTCTGATCTGATGCTGCTGTAGAGGCCAGGGGAGGGACTTAAGTGTGATGCCCTGACAGTATAGGTGCATCAATATCAATTTTACCTTTCATCTCCCAAAGGTGGAACATCTGATCCAGGAGCGAGGCTGGGAGTTCATGTGGAATGAGAGTCTGGGATACATCCTGACCTGTCCCTCCAACCTGGGCACTGGTCTGAGAGCAGGAGTGCACGTTCGCCTGCCAAATCTCAGCAAGGTAACACATGAAGACAACTAGTGTACCTGTGTAATAATAATAATAATAATATTTGATCCTAAAAACATACAAACCAATATAGACTATCAAATACATAGACACAATTTTTGAAAACATGCAAAATGCTATAAATATGTCAGATACTGCTGTAACCATATGACATATATCGAGATGGCTTAAAGCGAAACTATGCAACTTTACACTGTTTTGGTCACAGTTCTCTTTCACAGAGCGCCCCCTACAGTTTCAGAGAATATCACTGTCCACAGAACAAACACAAAGCATATAGACTTTATATATAGTCTCTAGATGATCATAAAGCTACTGTTCAACACAAAAATACCAGGTCTTCTCAGTTTGGCATATTTTTATTTCTTGGAGCTCTCTCTGTAAATTTTAAAAGCAATTTGTGGTTTTGGCGAGACCTGTGACTTGACCCGAGACTTCCAGGGACAGTCATCCTCGCAAGGAAGCTTCATTCACCCCAACAACAACTCATTTAGGAAATTTTGTTAAAGTAAAAAGTTGCATCGTGGATAATTTAATAATAATCGAAACTGTGTAAACTAGGGGAGGGCAATATGATAAAAATAATTTACAATAATATATTATCACGATTTTAGTTTACTTTTGTCTTATACAGAGGACTGCTGATTCATTTTTTTAACTACAAATTCAGTGTACATCTGATCAAATATTTATCATCATAATATTGGTTATCCGTTACAGTAAAAAATGACAGTGAAGACCAGAGCATAAATGAATGCACCGTATCACGATCTTCCCAGATTGAGCTGATTCTCATTTAACTCATAACTTCATATCACGATTCGATTTGTATCACCATATCTCTCACCCCTAGTGTGAACTAAACTAGGACTAAACCAAGACTAGAGCAGAGAAACCTCTTTTAGGTTCGGATTGGACAAATATTTGTGTAAATTTCTGTCAGATAAAGACTTTAGAATAATTTGTGGAAAATGCAAATTGCTCATTTCGGGAGCATTTTATAATTAATACTGTATCCTTTTAGTGATTAGTGTATTTAGATATTGCATTTTCTGGACTGATACCATTGATTGAAGCCATTCATGTGACATTGTTTGCACAGGACTCCCGTTTCTCCAAAATCCTGGATAACCTGAGGCTGCAGAAGAGAGGCACCGGTGGCGTGGACACAGCTGCAGTTGGGGACACGTTCGACATCTCCAACAATGACCGCCTGGGCAAATCGGAGGTAAAGCTATTTAACTAATACTAAAGTAAATTCTGTATTAAACAATCACAAGAAATATTAGTAATTGGCTCAACATTAGAAACATATGTTGAGTTTATCGGTAAAACGTCAATCAAACCTCTTTGATAAGTGCAAATATGGTCATCCCAAAATTACCTGGAAATTCTGTAATTAAAAAAACTTTTTAAAAATACCATTGGTCTAATGTTATAAATAATTTAGTATTTTTAGTCAGATGTGTGTACATTCTTTTATATAAATTCATACAAAAAGCATGAGATAAGTTAGAAATTACAAGATAATTACAAAATAAAATTAAAAAGTAAGTGAGTAAGAGTACTGGGTGAAAAAACTACTCAAGTCCTGAGTAACTGTTTGAACGTAATGTCAGATTATTTGTTTAATTTTGTGGTAATTGGGCAAAAAAGTATAAAGAAATAGATAGAAAAAAACAGATTTTGATATTTTCAAAAGATAAACTAAAAAAGTCAACAATATATTTTGTAATTAAGTCACAAGGTACAAAATATAAAGATATTCTTACTTGACACAGAGGTGGGTAAAAGTACTCTTACTCTTTCTTAGATTTAAAAAAATTGCTCAAGAGTAGTTACCTCAAAATATGATTACTCAAGTACAAATAAAAAGTATTGTGCAGTGAAGCTAATATTAGAAGTACAATTTATTCAAAATATTACTCAAGTAAATGTAACTGATTACTACCCACCTCTGAAGACAATACAAGCATATATTTTATGTTGAGCGAAATACAAATATTTCTTATCGATTTTTGACGTCCTTTCTCAGTGTATATTGACACGATATCTGAATTGTGTTTAGGTGGAGTTGGTCCAGCTTCTGATCGATGGAGTGCACTACCTGATTGATTGTGAAAAGAAACTAGCGAAGGGACAAGACATCAAGGTCCCCGCTCCGGTTCTCCAGTTCAAGAAATAAAGAGCTCCGAAGTCCAGGATAACCCATGTACAAACCAGGGTCAGAAGGCTTCCCAAAGTGAACCTGTTACAGAGGCGGCCATTTCTCTTTGTCCATCAATCTTTAGCTCTGTCAAAAGAAAGTTTTCTACCTCACACCAAGGTCTACCCTGTAACCATAACTACAATAAACATGAAATTATTACAAGTTTGTCCAAGTGGCTCTTTTTAGGATTATCAGGAAAGCATTTTATTTATTTTTTTACAAAAGGAGTCTGCATGTCTTCTCCATGCTATGGGGAGTTCTCCCCAGCTAATGTCTCACTCCCTGATTTCCTGTCACCTCCCAATCCATAATTTAAAAAAGCCAAAAAAATGTAATAAAAAAACAAACATGTATAGCATATTGAAGTGATTCTCAAACACTGGATCGGGACCAAAATGTGGGACACCAAAGATTTTTTAATTGGGTCACAAAAAAATTCCAGCTCTTCTTGCTGTGTTCTTAAGCATTATTACAAATAAAAGAATTGAAAAAAAAAAAAAAAACTGAATTAACAAAAAATAACAAATTCTAGATGACTATAACACAAAAAAACTAATGCACACAAAAAAGTATATTTGGGTAACATGGGTCCCAAATATTATGGTGAATAAAAATATGGATCCCCTGAAAAAAAACACTGGTGTATTGCATGCATGTCCATGAGACACTACCACATGTAGAGACCTAATACCAAGTTGGAAAATAAAGATTACATAGAACACTTCACAGAGCTTTGAAGTATTTTTATAAATTTCTTCTTAGCTATATTTTTCCTTGAACAATAAAGCATAAACTTTACAGGCCGAGATAGTTCACAGTACAGTGCATAAGAGGGGGAAGTAGAAAAAAAGAGTGTGTTTAAGGAGAGACTTAAACAGATTAAAATCATGGAGGATTCGGGCTGAAAAAAAAAACACACATTATATAAACCAGTCTGCATTAATTTAGTAATTAAAAGGCAATTTCATCTGAAGAACAATTTATATTCTTTGCTCTTTTAACACTAGGATGCAATACAGATTCAGTGTAACATTATTTTAAACAACCCAGAGGTGACACCTAGAGGCACTAGCTTGCCACTACAATCATTTCTATAGATCCTTTCAAAGTTTGTAAACAAAATGTTCCAACTTACAGAATGGAGGCAACTGGAGGCAAGACCATCATTTTGACAAGTGCCTGGTTAGGAATCATTAAAGAATAACTTTTTTAATTGTATGTTCAGAATTATTCTATGCTTCACCACAAATTCAATTTTTTTGTAAAGTTAATGCACTTTTGCTCCAGTCGCCTCCATTCTGGAATTTTGAACATTACAAACATATGAAAGAGTCTATACGTGCCCATCTTCAATTTGGAAGGTGCAGAAACAATGTAGGACATCTCTGTATTTTGGAGAAAGGAAACAGGTGCCAGTGTTATGGTGTCGTCAGTCCAGGGGCCGCTTTTCACTGTGTTTTTTCGTAAATTCCTCTGCGTTCTTGATAAACTTTGCCCGATCTTTTGTGTATTCCTCCGCCAGGTCTGCCCTCAGAGGATGATCGGGCTGTGGGGTGTTCACCAGAGCGATGAGGCACTGAATCACTGCAGGAGAGAAGAACTTACATGTCAAACTCTATCCACAATTTGACTATGATTCTAGACAACTAAAGACTTTGCTTTCCCATTGAGATATATTTAGCATCTTACACTTTTACAGACTAAGAACAATAACAGTTGTGAAATGGCACGGTCTGCTTTCACACCTTGGCTGGTTCTGGTGGCTGGCTTCCAATTATCCACACTTATAATAGGTAGGCAGATCTGGCCCTTCTCATCGATGTTGGGATGGTAGATTTTTGTCTTGAAGGTGATTTTAGGCGGTTTAAAGGGATATTCAGCAGGGAAGATGATCTCAATTCGAAAAGCTCCTTTGTCATATGGAGGACAATCCTATTGAAGAGAGAGGATGTTACATCAGTCTAACCTGTCCATTTTCAACCATACAAGTGTACTTACAGGAACTATGAGTCCTTGCCAGTTTAACATGTTGCACTCATCCACTATTATGTTTCGGAAGTTTTTTGCGCCTGAATTCCTAATGTCTTCAAGTTCCTGTTAGAAAACAGATTACAAAATACAGTGTTTCATCAATAGAACTGACCATGGTTACAATATTTACTCTTCACTTCCACCATGATCTCTGGGAAGAGGAACTATGGTTTTAATAAATTAAGACATTGCACTAATTTAGCTTAATTAAAAACTGAGGTCTTGATGTTCTTCTGCTTTATAAACCTATCGTTTATATAGTAAAGGGTAAAAAGTGACACTATTTGATTGTTTATTTTAGTATTGTAATCTATGTTCACGTGGGATTGTGTCAGTTTCAATTCCTAGTAATACCCAGTAATAAAGTTATAAAAGCCACATACATAGGCAAAACTGGACATTTGTTTTTTGTTTTGTTTTTTGTTGAGAGACTTACAGGAAGTGTAAAACAGGTAAGTTGGAAAATACCTATTACTTTCTTTTTAGGGAGAAATAACACAAATCTACAGTATAACTACGGCACCAAAATAAACACAGTGAAACTTGTTCGTACATTAAGGTTATTATTGTCAACCTGTCTCCAATGAACTGATTAAAATGTACAATATATTACGTGACCCAGCAAAAATCTGACGTAACATCCCTGCCCCAAAAGGCTCCATGTTTGTAGCTGCAGCAGTGACAGTGCGTAAAACAGAGAGCCGTTAGTGTTCTCCAGAGGTGTGGGATGTATGTGAAAACATTCTTACAAACATTTACAAACCGAACCATATCTGAGGTTTTTGTAGCGTTGGTCGTAGCGTCGTAGTTTTCACATTACTTGTTATGGCTACCGCTATAGCGCCGTCATTGTGCTTTCTCTTTTATCTGACCTGTGAACAGTAACTATAGCTCCTCAAGGGTCACTTGCTGATCACACATACTTCTTATCTTGTTTGAAACCTTTTAGGTTAATTCTAAATAGATAATTTTTACAATTTACCTTTCCGAGTCGCCTTGTAGTAGTCATTGTGGCGCTGTCTTCTTCCTGTTCCTTTCAGTTTCCTTATTGGTACTTCTTCATAGTTTGATATCAATGGGCAAATTTCATTTTAGCGCCGCCGCATGGCTGGTATGGGAAAATCAGTTAGTAATGTCTCACTACCCTTTAAAAAGTTTGTCAAATGGAACGTTCAAAATTCCGGAGAGGAGGCATCTGACCTTTCCTTTTCCTAACTTCTGACATGACCTCTGAGTGGTTGGCATTTGTCAAAACTATATTAATTTGCAATGTTTTGTGGCTAATGCTAATATCTCCATTGAAAATATATTACGGTCTTGCCACCGTTGCCTCCATTCCGGAATTTAGAACTTTCTGTGTACAAACTTTGAAAGGGTCTATATGTTTAGTGTTTAACATAATCACAACAGACTGTTAAATCTATCTTTATTTTATACCACTATTTACACAGTATGGTCTCAAGAATAGTTAAAAATAAAAGGTCTAATGGTTTATCTTTAGCCTGTAGAAATCCCCTAAAATAAAAGTTGGTGAACATGTACATTTGAGAGAAACCATTCTTCTTTCATTTGCAAATTTAAATCAATTGCAAAAACATTGTATTTAATCTAATTTAGTAAACAAATATTAGGCTACTAACACACCACTTTACTTATTCACCCTGAACATACATAGTTACATAGTTACACGGTAGAAAGTAAAAATGCCAGGGGGCCAGGGGGAGGTATCTAAAATGAGCCCAGGTTCCAATAGTTTTAAACGCATTTCTATTATTTTAGGTTTTGATATTTATTGTTTAATAATAAGTTATTTGTTTATATGTTTGTTTGTTTGGATCCCCAACCAGCTAGTCTTCCTGGGGTCCATCACAATAAGAAAAAGTTACTATTCCATTTAATTCACATATAAAAAAGTATTTTTAGAATTATGCAGAAAAAACTATAAAAACATAGTACAGGCAGGAAACTATTGGGCTGACTTTTACCTAGTATTTTAAAGATTTCTTTTGTCTTTTGTCAGGTGTGTCGGTAGCAGGCAGATCCTGTGACCTCTCTCTCTCTCCACTCCACAGACTGTTCAAGATGGCCGCCCGAGTGAGGATTTTACACTTCTCCAAATGAAACTAATCTAACAGCTAAATAGCTTAACTTAACATTAACATTATCTTAAAACCATATGGTAGCTTTGAGGACTATTCATTTCCCTACACGAAACTATTTGGTGATTGAAAACGTCGTGTTGTTAATGGAGTTCTGGTAAGGATATTTTTTAGAAACAAACCAAGTTAACCCATATCAAGCTAGCAACATTAGCTGCTAAAGCGTCTTTAAACCAACAAAACGATGTGGAGTATAGCAATAAAAAAACAATAAAATGCGTTGTAATAATAAAGCAACAGTGGGCTGTAACTGTAGTCGTGTAGTTTGTTGGCAACCGAAAGCGCTAAAGCTAAATGTGTCTCTTTTTCTCACTTGCTAGGTTAGCTATTCATTAATCTCAGGTTGTTAGATTATAGAAAACTATGCTTCAGATATGAAGTAAATATGAGATTAGCTTTACCCCTTGTGTGAAACTGGCTTGTTCTATGTATTAAACTCCAAAATTCACCACAGTTATGACCTTATTATTATGTTTTTTGTAGTGTTACTAACTTTTGTATGAATACTTATCATAACAGAAAAACATGTATTACATCATATTGCATACACTTTTTTCATTCTATGTACATGTATTTGATCCATGTATTTCACGGTTATTGTGTGATCTATTATCTTTGAGACTTAAAAATAACTCAATCTCATGAACATAAACCTGTTATTGTACACTTTATGGATGTTTGTCATTTGCAATCTACAAACGTGCCATTTCAAAGCATTCAATATTGTGTAAAATAGCTAATGACCAATCAGGTGACCATGCTGAAGCCAGATTAACATCCTGTTTGTCCTCTGTGTTTGTAGGAATTGAAGGGGTCCTGTTAAAGGTCCGGTGTTTACGCTCGGCATGGACAGTTTCTTTAAGGCTGCTGTGTGTGATTTGGACAAACTCCTCGATGACTTTGAGCTCACTTCTGGTAGGCTTCACTACTTACCATGATCATACCTAATCTGTGCATAATGTTTAAGGTTGCCCAGCCGACCGGTAGTCTCATTTCTGGTTTTAATAATAAAACATTAGATCATTATTTTTTATATTTTCTACATTGATAGTTAGCCTATTATAATATATTCAAGATAACTAAATAAAACTCTCTCTCCTAATCTCAGAAAAAAAGAAAAATAGTCCATAGTTATTTGCACCTATATTGTGATATCATGGAATCACGTTGGTCCGTAGATCCTAAGCAATAACCCAAAAATTAATTGCTGGATCAGTTTCAACTTTTGCACACAGGTACATATCATAAAGACACAACTGGATTGATTTGGGTACTTCTACGATGAATATTAATTAAGTAATTAATTCATTACTGCCCTAAACTGCGAAGGCAATAACTCAAAAAGTCTTTGCTAGATTTTTTTTTTACAACTTTTCTGGACAGTTACATATCACAAAGATGCAGAATTTGGAACCTTTACGATTAAAGACAATTACATAAATTAACTAATTAATGCCCTGAAGCACATTTATTGAGCCAATAATCCTGCTGAACATCAACAAAATCGCATGAATCACAGTGATCCGGGGCAATTGTACAGTGATTCTCCACAGTGTACCCAACATAAAATATTATTATGACCCCACCCTACAACAAACAGGAAGTCGGCCATTATAGATTGAAATTGGGAGGTCAGGTATTTTTGACAGCCTCTAATTTGCACATACTTTGCCCGATTAGGCTCAAACCTGAAACACTTAATGACCCCCCGGCCCTGAACACATCTGAGAAATATGACGCCAGTTACCTCTATAGCGCCCCCTATAGACTGAAAGAAGAATGTAGTTTTAGGGACATTTTTTAAAAAATATAGCAAAAAACATCCTTCACAAGCATCAAAAAAGTCAAATAGACCCTTCCCATGGTTGTCATGGTTTGGGGGCAGGGTCTTTTAATTGCAAATTAACAATATAAAACCCTTAGAAATTACACAATGTCTGATTAAGGTACCCGTTGGTGACAGTTGTGGCAGACGTATGGGGGCGATCCGCCGATATACACCTTGCTGTCAGATACGACAGCGTAGGCCTAGTTACGTAAGTAATTACTACATCGACAACATGTAACTCATTTACCTTTTACCGAGTGGACCTTGAGCTGAAGTTTGAGCTTAAACACAAAGAAACCTAAATGAACAATCAGTGAGTGAAGTACAGTCCACCAGCACAGGTACTGCAATTATTTAACCATTATATAGGCTATAGTATATTACTATTCTGCATAATGTACCAGCATGCAGTAAGACACTGTTTAGCCATTCTATGATACCTAAAAACCAAAGCTCCATGTGTGAGGCTATAGTGTGGAGACATTGTTAAAGCAAATATTGCTGCTTTGTGATCACATAGGGAACATGTGTGGACATTATGGGACTTGGGTCTTCCTCCTGACTGTGTGTGTGATCTCTTTGACCCCGTCCTGTGATGGAGGGAACATCCTGGTATTTCCGTTGGACGGCAGTCACTGGGTTAATATGAAGGTGATGCTGGAGGAGCTGCATGCTCGTGGACACAGCCTGACTGTGATACGCAGTTCTACGAGTTGGTACATTCCAGAAGAGTCTCCTCTCTACACCTCCATCACTCTTGTCATGGATGAAGGATTAGAGGATTTCTTTGGAGTGTTTCTTGAAGCTAATTTAAAGGTAATTATATGTACCAACAGTTTAGCTTCTTGGTACATAAAGTAGTTATAAAATGTCTTCTCACACATTAGGTCCATTGTTAGCAGTTTTTTAAATCAATTTTGCACATGTCAAAAGGTCAATATTTAATACCAAAGTTATATTTAACATTTTCCTCAGTTCGTCTGGAAGCTTCATAAGCAGGTCTTCTGGTTTAATAGAGCACATGGTTGTCTTACACAACAGTTATATACCCATGAAATACTACAACGCCTCCAGTAGCTGTGTACAGGGAAGTTTGAAACCAATTAAAAGTTTGTTGTTTTATGTTTTGGGAGAAAAAATGGCGGGAATGCTTCACTACTGTGTGTAGTAAATTATGTTAATTACACGTTATATCATAAATTAATGTATGAGTTGTAATTGTTATAATCAAGGAAAATGTATAATAAGTATACTATATGTAGTATTCATAAGGATATTCATAAATGTAATGTGTATTTATTATACCAACTGCACACACTGATAAGTCTAACTTTGACCAGTCATCAGTCAAGGCTATTGCAGAATTAATGCCAACTTCAACAAATTCAAGTAACTTAACTTTACAAATACAATATGCAGTAACAACGATTAATTTACTGATTCATTTTCCCATAAGTATACATAATACAAACTAAATAATGCTAAATATCTTGAGGCAAAACACAGAAACTGGGTGCGGCCAGAGTGTCATTTAACATAACAGAAATGCCACTACAAGTCCTACTTCTACAGTAATGTCATATCCAGTGCCACTGATTTCTGATTTATTTTCAGGCACAGAGAGAAGGAGCTTCAGCCCTTACTTACTTGAAACTCACCAAGGATTTTCTTCGTATGATCACCCAAGCTCATGTTATCTGGTTAGATGCGTTGTATAAAATCTTTGAAAATGACAAACAGGTCAAACAATTACTAGACGCTAAATTTGATTTGATGTTGACTGATCCTGCCATAGCATCTGGAGTAGTGCTGGCTAAGTATCTCAAGCTGCCGTTAGTGTTAAATGTGCGTTGGGTCACAAGTGGAGATGGACACTTTTTGTTGGCTCCTTCCCCTCTGTCCTACATCCCAGTACCAGGATCAGGCTTCACAGACAAGATGAACTTCATCCAGAGAGTTAAAAATGTGCTTTTCCACAGCATTGTACTCTTTCAGCAGCACTTCTTGGTGGGACCGAGTTATGATGCCATCTGTGAAAAGTACATTGAAGGTGGATGTGATATAGTTTCACTTCTGCAGGATGCAGACATATGGCTGTTCAGATCAGATTTTGTTTTTGACTTTCCTCGGCCCACT
>JAVQKC010148979.1:0-10586 GCA_036025475.1 Philypnodon macrostomus | reverse complement strand
AGCGCGCGCCCACAGGTGTTGTTAATTTGGCATAATGCTCCTGACCCGAGGGTTGTAGTCACATGGTTACAGGTTCACTTTCATTCATAGAACCGTGTTTACATACGTAAACAATCGTTCTTACAGGTTTAGGCCTGCTTAAGGTCTGATTTAGTTTTGTACCTGTTCTTACAGGTTTAGGCCTGCTTAAGGTCGGATTTAGTTTTGTACCTGTTCTTACGGGTTTAGGCCTGCTTAAGGTCAGATTTAGTTTTGTACCTGTTCTTACAGGTTTAGGCCTGCTAAGGTCTGATTTAGTTTAGTACCTGTTCTTACAGGTTTAGGCCTGCTTAAGGTCTGATTTAGCTCCACTCAGTTCTGGTTTAGACCTGTTGTAGTCTTGGTTTAAACCTGGTTCTAACTGGATTTTGGTCTAGAGCTGTTCAAATCTTGGTTTAGACCTAGTTTAGACTTGGTTTATGTCTCATTTTAGTTCTAGTTAATTTCTGTTTTAGTCTTGGTTCAGTTCTGGTGTAGTGTAGTATTGGTTAAGACCTAGTTCGGACAGTGTTTAGCCCTGGTTTAGTTTTTGTATAGGCCTGGTTTGGGCCTGTTTTAGTTATTTTACAGTTCTGGTTTAATTTTTGTAATTTTGTTTTACACTCTTTTTTGGCAAATTTCTTCAGAACTTTGTATCTTCATATTTCTGCAGAAGACATATCCCGGAGGCACACATCTGGCTCTGTTGTAGTTATCACAAGATTGAGTTACATGAATGGATGTTTGTTGATGAATTGTGCTCCTTCCGCTGACCCTATACCTCCAGCTACAAAGATGAGAACATGAAACCAAATGATGGCAATATTTAGCAATGTTGTGAAAGTAATACCATTTTTGGCCATTTGTCAAAGTGAGAGTGAGCGTGTATTTCTATAGACGTATGAACATGATTCTGTTGAATGTTTGGCTATAGTAAACACATTTTTGATAATATTACTTTGATAAAAAAATTACTGTAAAATTCAACAAATGAACCTAACAGGAGGATATAGCCCACCTCTGTAAAAATCACATTATTTTTTGTAAACAGGAAAAGCTATTAATGCTGAGTTTTCATATTCAAATGGTTTCATTTAGCTGAAAATATTCACACTATGGTCGTGAGTTACTCTTAATATATGGATTTTTTTTAAAGTCTTTGGCAAAAATGTATGTGATTTTTGGGCCAGGCAGGATTTATAATAAATTGCTTGATCAAAAATGGCTTAAATGTAAAAAATCAGTTTGCACCATTTACATTTTGTACATACTTTCGATGAATAGGGCTAAGATTGTGTTGTGTTGAAGTCCACATTGACCATGGGTTCAGGGGGTGTGGGAATGCTCACTCTTCGACATATGACAACATGTGGAGCCCATTAGTAGATTTAGGGTAATTAGGGATGTCCAGTGCACAAGTTCTGATAATTCACTCAGTATAATGAAATTAGAGATGGTTCTGCTAAAGGGACAGAGTAGAGTGAGGTGGTGATGGAGGAGAGTGAATTGGTTCTGTTGCTGAAGTGGCGATGGAGGAGAGTAATATGGTTCGGCTGCTGAGGTGGTGATGAAGGAGAGTCAGATGGTTCTGTTGCTAGGTGGTGATTGAGGAGAGTGAGTCGGTTCTGCTGCTGAGGTGGTGATGAATAGAGAGTAAGATGGTTCTGCTGCTGAGTTGGTGATGAATAGACAGTAAGATGGTTCTCCTGCTGAGTTGGTGATGAATAGACAGTAAGATGGTTCTGCTGCTGAGGTGGTGATTGAGGAGAGTGAGTTGGTTCTGCTGCTGAGTTGGTGATGAATAGAGAGTGAGATGGTTCTGCTGCTGAGATGGTGATTTATACATGGCTGAGATTTTGAAATGTTTAGGTGATTTTAGTCCTGGTATAGTTCTGGTTCAGTCCTGGCTTAGAGCCATATGTTATTTGCTGATTTAAGTTTATATTGAACAAGCTGGTTATTTACCCTCGCTCAGGCTAAAGTCGATCAGCCTCTTCAACACATGCTCACACACACACACATACACAAGCATGCCAGTACGTGTCAGGGTCAAAGGTCCTGGCGAGGGGTCAAGGTTCCTTCTTTGGTTTCAGTTGGAGAGGGCTGCTCTGTTACCAGCTGAAAGGCCATAGTGAACAGTGTCTTCTTAGAGACAGGCAGGACACGGTGGGAGTGGGCCGAGCCAAGAAACACAAGAACAACTATTCAATATGTGGCGACTCTTAGGATAGATATAATATCACCTTCTGCCTGCGTTTACATTAGCTGGTACAAAAATCTCACAATGCAACTATAATCCACTGATCGACATGATTCATACCAAAAGCTCAAAAAAGGCATAATTCTTCTTCTTTAATCCTTTCTTTACTCTACACACTAAGCCATATTGTATTGCACACACAGGCAGCCTGCGTACAAAGAGATCCTCTGGTTTTTGTCTGGTTCATCCCAGTCTGTGGAGCTCGCTCACATGCTCGGGGCAGGTGTGGGGTCAGAGAAAGGGTCATGGCCTCGGTCCACTTCCCAAATATAGAGCCTGTTCTATTGGAGGGTCACAGCGCTCTTGGAAGAAAAGGGGGGATACATACCTGACACAAAAACACTAATACAAGACTTCACACACCCGCTACGGGACATGATCCCTCCAACATAACAGGAGTTACAGGCAGGCATTACTATAGGGTCTATCAGGAGCCTTTCTGCAGCATCTTGTATGTATCTGACAACTGTATTTCAGGCTGAATCTCAGTTAAACACCAGGTAAATCATACCTGTTAAACAAGATGGAGGCCACACCAGGACATATCCGCAGCTCAACTTAACAGAAGTCTATTAGAACTTCTGTTGGACAATGTTAACCCACAAAACTAACTATCCAGTCCAATGCCATCTGTCCATCTGTCCGTCTTCTTCCGCTTATCGGGGGCCGGGAATCCCCTCGGAATAGCTGGAGGAAGTGTCTGGGGAGCGGGAAGTCTGGGCATCTCTGCTTAGACCGCTGCCTCCGTGACCCGGCCAATGCCATCTGTTTTTTTATAATTACATGTTTCTGCTAGCTTTTATTTTGCTAATATTTTGATTATTCACGATACCACTACCCAAGAGAATACAACATATTATTTTCCACACTGCTATGAAAAACAACTCATTTGGGATCATGGATGAATGGAGTGATATCCCAGCAACTATGGGCTTTAGGGGGGATACACTTTGGCCATTCACTCACACTTTCGTTTTCTCAGGGCAGTTTAAGTTCACCAGCCTTAGAAATGAAGCTACAACCTTCCTGCTGCTAAACTCTGCCAATGTTCTCCCTATAAAGTAAAACAAACAAACGATATGATTCTTAATTGTATGCAGGCCTCTGTATGTGTGAAGCCCCTGTCAGCCTCTCAGTTCCTGTTCCATATTTAGGTTTCTAGGGTCAGAGGTCACAGGGATCGAGGAGCGTATGAATGACTTCCTGTTATCAGGTGGCTAGCTAAAGTCGGAGTTTGTAGGAGGGAGTGGGTGTGAACTCGGGGTTAAGAGTCTGATCCATCCATCCCTTTTCTTCCGCTTGTCCGAAACCGGGTCGCGGAGGCAGCAGTCTAAGCAGGGAACTCCCGCCTTCGACCGCCACCCGATCCACATTGCACCATGGTACCTCCTGTGGGTGGTGGGTCCACGGGAGGGCCTGACAGCGTGTGACACGGGCGGGGACTCGAACCACCAACCCTCCGGTTGAAGGGCGAGCATCTACCCACTGCACCACCGCTGCGGCTTTTATTAGGTTATAGGTCTCTCAAACAAGGTGGCCGGTGAGGGTTTTGTAAGCTTGATACTATCCAGACCAGAGACATGTACTTAAAGTAGGAGATACTAGACACTGGAAAAACCCGCCCCTATATGTAATTAATCCTATTCATAATTCACTGCGCCACAATTAGCATATACCCCTGACAAACAAAGTGCATCTGTTCACCTCCTATAGCTTTGTCTACATTTTGGCCACAGTTTTTCTATTGCTTTTTCCCCATTCAAAACCCTGCTCCTGGATTTGTCCATAATTCCCAGCACCCTCTCATCCTGTCATTCCCATTTCTCCCTTTTCATCTCCATGGAAATCTGCTCATTTCTCTGCCATCTTCTTCCTTAATCCCTCAATCTTTGCATCAGTGCCACATTGCCCGGTGTTCGCTATGGCCCAACACCCCAATCCAGCACTGCTACTGCCGCCCTCCTCCTCCCATCTCCCCTGTCTCCGTTCCCTCTTGAGTTTTTCTATTCTTTTTTCGCTCTGTCGCTTTCAATTCCTCAAGGTCTCCTCCGCGCTGAATGGCTAATGACGCCCCGCTGAGTGGCAGTGAGAGGAAGAAAGAAGATGAACCGTACAAAGACGAAGCAAGGCGAGAGAGAAGGAGAGGCAGAGACGGCGTCAGTGGAAGGGCAGCAGATTCCCTGGCGATAATAAAGTCTTCAAATTCCTTAACGCTATATACTAGAGTAACTCTGAGCAAAGATGACCGCACACATCAGCAGTGCATCCTAACTATGTGGAGTTTTACTTAACAGGCCACCTATGAGACGAGGACGAGCAGGGAATGACAATATATATGAGATATGAGCGTGTGAAGAGTGTCTATTTTTAGTTCAATCACAACTCAAGTTTCATACGCAGAGTCTCATGCAATTGTTTCAGGCAGGTTTGGTAAGTAGCCTTAACACAAATCTAAACCCAGTCATTTGACCACACTTTGCCTTTAAAAGTCAATTAGCTTGTTTTAAGGACAGGTAGGGATTTCCCATTACTTCATGGTAATGCTGGATAGTCTCACTCTATCACTCTATCTATCTATCTATCTATCTATCTATCTATCTATCTATCTATCTATCTATCTATCTATCTATCTATCTATCTATCTATCCATCTGCTAGATAGATGTTGAGATCCCATTTGTGAAGCTGAACCAGGTGAAGATAGTTACAAACTAAAAACCAACAATACTCTAAAAATTCTGGACCTAGACAGTGATACAGATCCGCACCAATGATATGCCTTGTGTGATTGAGGAGCCGGTTGTGACCGAGGAGCTGGGTGTGACCGAGGAGCCGGGTGTGACTGAGGAGCCGGGTGTGACTGAGGAGTGAATGAATAATGAAATTGTAAAGCGTCTTGAGTCTTGAGAAAAGCACTATATTTAAAACCGATGCATTATTATGATAAATAATTTCTTGCTGACTTTGGGGTTAAACCCATTTTGGAATCATTGCTCATTTACGGCATTTCTAAACCATTTGCCCAGCACCAGGGAAAAAACATGGACTAACTAACCTTGAGGCAAATAACTTGTTAAAAAGTTAAGTATCTTTTCTTTTGTGAGCTGACAGGAGGTCTCGTCAGGTAAAAGAAACATCAATATTGCAAGGCTCTGTCCGTTTGATCTTTTGCTGCTGAGGGCTTTTCGCATTGGGTTTCTACTTCTGCTTAAAATATCATTTACAAGCTATTGAGATATCATTAGAGGCGATCAATAAGCCACACAGTAATTTACTTCCAACGTTGAATGTGCTGTTGCGAAGAAAATGTTGATCAATTCTTTGGTGGATGAAAGCAGGACTGAAACTAGATAGAGAATGGACAAATCACTTACTACAACAAACGGAGTATATTCTACCCCAACAATGCTTATATTTCCGAAACCACAGACCTTTAGTAAAGATGTAAAGAAGGAAAATGTGGTCTCTTAGCAACTATCAAATTATTGATCTAAGAAACATGGTTCGAGTTTCTCTCTAAAAATTCTGGACATTGAAAAAATGAATCCAAATTTTAAATATATGTATTATTGTATCTCTATTGTTTGATTATTATTATATATTTTTTTACATAAATGTAAAAAGAGTGGGGTAATCTTGCTTCTTCCCCCATAATAACATAGCTGTTTTAGGTTAGAGTTAGAGTTTATGAATCTAAATTTTCCATGGCAAATTAATGTGAGAGTGAATGGTTGTGTCTAAAAGTGTCAGCCATACAACTAACTGGCCATTGTCTAAGGTGCACCGTGTCCATTGTTGCTGGCACAGGCTCTAGTCAACCACAATAACCCCTAACTGCAGCGAGAGGGAAAGATTAATGAATATTGGCGCACATATGTAGCATTCAAAGGACAGCTAATGCAGGCTAATATGTCAAACAAAAACAAATAATGCTTTAACGACTACGGTCTAATATGAACATGAAGTTCAACATGCAAACTGCAACATTTCTCCTAGAGCTTTGTGGCAAACCTCTCCACTGAGCATCAATGAAAAGTCCTAGAAGCTTCATAGTGTGTCCCTAGAATGAAGATGTATGTCTTTGTGACCTACGGAGTCAAGGACGCTCTCTGCTGTGTCAAACATAGGAGCAGATGATAGAATGGGGAAGACACAGTGATGGCACTGTGTCAAAAGCAGAAGTGTTCAAAGACCCGGACAGACCTTGGTGCAGACTGTGAGGGCAGGGTGGGAGCGGGCTGCACACATGTTTAGTATGCACCAGTTTGAAAACAGATACTGTGTTACAACGACTAAACATCAGAGGAGTAGATTGCAATAAAGATACAACTGGTTATATTTCAAACTAATAAGGTTGAACTAAGACCAAAACAGAATCAAACCACAGCTAAACCAAGACTAAGCATTATTATTATTATATAAAACAATGCATCAGTTTTATATAGCGCTGTTCTCCCAACGCTTTACAATTACATTATTCATTCACTCCTCACTCACACCCAGTGGTGCTAAGCTACTTGTGTAGCCACAGCTGCCCTGGGGCACATTGACAGAGGCGTGGCAGCCAGTCTACAGCCCCTCCGACCACCACCAAATTAATTTGAAATGCGGGTTAAGACACAATGGCGGTATACAGGGATTCGAACCGACGACCCTCTGGTTTAAGGGGGAACGCTTACCCACTGCGCCACTGCCCCCCATAATTTCCTTGATGGATCGGATGATTGATTGAGTGTAATTTGCCGTCAAATACTGTATTTAGTTTCTTGACATGCAACCCGTAATTTGTTTGCTGATATTGTAATAATAAATGTGCCATGTGTTCATGCCTAACATTGAGTGTGTTGTTGTGTTCAAACAGCACAAGGGCAGAGGTTTTATATTAATCATGTGCTGTCAGGCTGTGAGTCTTGCACTTCAAACAAGATGGTGAAATCAAAGTGTGTGTGTGTAGTGTATGTGCGTGTGTGCGTGTGTGTGTAGTACGCATTCAGATGGGACATGCCGCGGATCAGTGCCAGATTCGGTCGCCTGTGGTATTTCTGGCTTGACCACAAGGGCATATTAAAACTCACTGTGAACGGACACACTTTCTGATATAGTCATTAGCATAAGCCCAGCACCGACTCCCACTCTCTTATGTTTTACAATAACTTCCTAAGCTGGTTTAAGAATAGACTCCCCAGACAGTCCATCTCTGCTTGTCTCTTGTACACAGCATCCGTAACTCGACCTCTCTATCAGTCACTCTGTCAGCTTACAGGCATTAAGTGACAGGAGAAGGGCTAGAGCGCACATGCCTCTAGGTCCTGCTTTGAAAGTGCACCTAAAATGGATGAAAAAAAAAGCCATGGGAGAGATGGAGCCAAATGAGGAGGGGAGAAATGCCAAACTTAAAAAAACACATCTTGTTCTTAAATTCTGTTATAAAAGAGTCCAGTGCTTGTAAATCAAAGGGATGGCAAAGATGCACTATAAAATTGCAAGAAGCAAGAGAGAGCAGAGTGACAGAACAGACTGATAATGGGAGAGGTTGCCGGGTCATTTTAGACATACAACAGAGGATGGGGCTGGAGAGAAAGAGGCTGCTAAGTGCCAGGGACTGGATACATGGGCTGTGAGGGAAAAAATATAGGGGTAAATAAATAATAAAAACAAAAGCGTGAGAATCTGTGAAGGAGATGATGACGAGCCAAAGAAAAAGAAGAGGTTCGTATGATAAGAGGGCGTTTGGGCGTACGGAGTTGAAAGGCACCACATTCACCAGTATTTCTCATGGGGCACAGAGAAGGTCAGCACACACTTTACACAGTCTGCCACTGGCAACCATGAAGAAGTGTCAAGATAATCAAAGAAAGCCTAGTCCTAATTACAGCACAAGCCTTTCTGCTCTTCTGTCAGATGGTGAATGTGAAGACTAGCAGTAAAATGACTCCTCGCTTAGAGCCTAACTAGGAAGAGAGACTAAAGAAATCATGGTGATGCAGTGGCACAGCTCGCTATTACACAAGTGAATGAATGTGTGTGGGTGCAGGATACACGTGCCTTCAGTTGTCTGGGCAGACTCTGCTCAACAGCTCTGTGCTTTACTTTTACAGTGCACATCACAGCTGGACGCTACAAAACTGTGTCATGTGAGCTGCTTAATATTCACTTTGTACGAACTCGCTTTTTCACTTTTGCATATCAGTGGTATACTTAATGCTGGTATACTGTACATATGTAATCAGTAATGTCTTGCCTAACAAACTACAGGATATTAGATGCTTTGAAATTGGGAACCAATCAAGAAGATGGCAGGTGCACTTTCTGATGTAAAGAATGGGATTGGGAGATGTTGTGGGGGATTATCAGGGGGAAAATGGGTTGGCTAAGATTGTTATGAAGATGGTTCTCTATAATCCTACTTTTTACCTTTAAATTGGTCCAGGATGTACTTTTCCAATTATCTCACCTCTGAAAATGTCAGAAAGTGAAGGTTCTGGGATCTTTTTTTTTTTTATATTGCAATCTCCATAACGTTAAAGGGCTTAGCACAAAGACCAGCTTTCCCCAAAGGGATTTTAGTATTTAGACATTTACTCAAACTTAAACCTCTGCAAGTTTATCCTGCTTAACATTTCAATTTAGTCTGAAAGTGTCCATCCTTCAACAAAACAAGGAAATTGTGTAAAATACTACACTACTGAAAAGCATAGGGAGCAAAACCCTCATTAAGTTAAAATAAAAGCTAATAAATGATGAGTTGGAAGGGTATAATGTATCACAGAGATGCTAATCATAGATTATCAATATTCATACTCCCTCCAAACACACTCACTTACAGCTCATGCACTGAATCAAAACAAGCGCCCACTAACCACAAAATCCACACGCTGCAAGACTCCCACGAGTGAGACTTTCACATAACCACAGAAGATCAGCAGCGCCTAACGCACTCAGCATTGTCAAACCCTGGCCATCTCAGCCAGTAATAGGCCCATTATTATTAGGCTGGAGCGAGGGATGTGCAGTCAACAGAGGAGAAAACACAGCTACCGATCAGGTTAAGTAAGTGGCAGAAGACAAGAGCCAAATCGCCAACTGGGGCATCACAACACACACACACGCACACGCACACACACACACAAAAACACACACACACAATATCCTCCCCCCAGAGTTCCTGTTCTCCTTGCCTGTGTCTTTCCTCTGGTGGGGTGCCCTCCCTCCATCTCCTTGCATCACACCCACCCACTCCTCCACCCCATGCACTCTCTCCGTGAGCCTTTGAAGATGGCTTTGTTTTCAGAGATGCCTCTAATCTTCAAATAGAGTTATCTAATAATGGCTAATAATGGACTGTCTATGCGGGCCAGTTTCGATGCGCTAGAGAGTAGCTTACACAACAAAAACTGTGTCAAACTGTATGCATGTTGGTGTTTATGCCTGTTGTGTGTATGCATGTTGGTGTTTATGCCTGTTGGTGTGTATGCATGTTGGTGTATATGCATGTTGGTGTGTATGCATGTTGGTGTTTATGCATGTAGGTGTTTATGCATGTTGGTGTGTATGCATGTTGGTGTTTATGCATGTAGGTGTTTATACGTGTTGGTGTTTATGCGTGTTGGTGTTTATGCATGTTGGTGTGTATGCATGTTGGTGTGTATGCATGTTGGTGTGTATGCATGTTGGTGTTTATGCATGTAGGTGTGTATGCATGTAGGTGTGTATGCATGTAGGTGTGTATGCACGTCACTATCACATTCCTGATATGCTCTTCTATCAAACTGAAATTCTATTTTCTTCAATCGAAGCTGAGTTGTTTAAAATGTCTGGTCTTGGCTCCATCAGATCATGTTATTCGCATCTAGAGACACAGATTATGTCTTTTTTCTCCACATTAAACACAGCGCTCCTGAGACACGCCTCTGTTGTGAAGACGACAGTAATGAAAGTCAGAAAGTTTAGACGTTATTACTGTGTGTTAATAAAAGTTAGTGAACCACAAATGTAATGGAACAGTGTTACTTCCCAGTGTGGACCTTAGTGCGGACTGTCAGGTGTGAAAAGTGCTAGCTTCCAGTGGCTAACCAAAGCTACTGGCAAAGGGTTAAAGACGTCCTAATCATTCTAAAATCACATTATTACATAAAATATTACATGATAAAAGGAAGACCCTCCCCTCCACCTGCACTACACACCTTCTCTCCACCTGCAATAAACACCTCCCCTCCACCTGCACTACACACCTCCTCTCCACCTGCACCAAACACCTCCTCTCCACCTGCACTAAACACCTCCCCTCCACCTGCACTACACACCTCCTC
>JAVQKC010148967.1:0-14240 GCA_036025475.1 Philypnodon macrostomus | reverse complement strand
CTTTATGGTATGTACCTGTGTGCAAATGTTGAAACTGATCCGGCAATTCGTTTTTGAGTTATCGCGTTCACAGCTAGGATCTGCGGACACGGACGAACACCGACGTGATTCCATAATATCGGTGACACGATGTTTTTGCCGATATAATGAAAGTTAGCTTTTAGCGTTTTTGTTTATGTTGAATAAGCGTGTCTTTGTATTACATCCAGATGATCTGTCTACATATCCTGCCTAAAGTATCATTAGGTCATCTCTGAAGTATGCAATATTTATTTAAACAATGCATATGTCTCATAACATGTTCTCATAGGATGGCCCATTGTTGCTTATTGTAACGCCATCATGGGAAAATCTGAGGGGGGACTCTTTTCTCCCACGTACTTGGAGATCCTCTAACAAAGTCTCCAATATTCTCTGCTGTGTCAAGTATTCCATTCATGATCAAGATGCAGTGGGCAGCGACACTCCAGATGAGTCATATTTCACTGAATGCATTTGCATCTTTGAACAAGCGAGAATAAACTCTGCAGACGTGTTGGTCTTTTTCAATACTGGAGCGTCAAAGTGTAATGTACCTGATTCGATGCTGTAGATGATCTCTGCGTTCTGGCCTTTGTCCTTGTCGAGGGCAGTGACCTGAAGTACAGCCGTGCCGACAGCAGCCGATTCAAACACACGGCCAGAGTAAGGACTTCCGATAAACCAGGGAGCATTATCGTTGGTGTCCTCTACGTTTACAATAACACGAACTAGGTTTCGCTTTACTGGGATGTCCTGGTCCCGTACCTGCAAGACATTTAAATAGAAAAGGAAAAATAAAATGTGGAGTTCTGCATTGTAATTTTTTATTTCTTTTTTTGTTTTTGTTTTACTAAAGATTTTTTTAAAAGTTGTGTGACAGAAAGAATATTTAATCCAACCCGAACATAAGTAGCCATTTAATACTTAATTTATTCCCAATGTTGTTTTGGTGATTATGATATAGTATTTATAATTTCTATACATACATTCTATACAGTTTCTTCAAAGCTCCTCTAAATTTAAGGCAAGAATGTATGCTGAAACCAAAAGTGTGCTTCAGCCCCAGAAAGTGCACAGTGTATCAATGATGTGTCCACAGGTTTTTTAGTGATTAGTTGTCTTTGTTTGTAGTAGTAGATTTTACCCCCAAAGTCTTCCCAACAGTCAGGTCATACTCCATTTTCTTTGATTTCAGGCCGATATGTTCTTACCATAACAGTCAGGATATGCGTGTGCATGGTCTCATGGTCCAGTGGTTCAGCCATGTACAGTGTCCCAGTTCCCGGGTCTAGTCTGAACTTCTTTAGACTGAAGGGGTCGGTGCTGCTCAGGAGTGTGTAAGTCAGTTTGTTCTTCTCGTCTTCATCAGTAGCAGTTATGGTCAGTACTTCCGTGCCAGCCAGGGTGTCTTCAGGGACTGTCACCTCGTACCGTGACTGAGAGAACTGTGGCCGGTGGTTGTTGGTGTCAATGACCCGAATCAGCACCTGTTGGGATCACAAAATGGACAGTGCTAAATGTCAGCAATTACATTTTCAAGTCCCAATGCTAATTTTTTATAAGGAACATCTGCAGAATTAAGTCATTTCCTATTCAACCTCAGTGTTCTAAAACCCAGCAATTCAAGCCAGCACTGCACTTCTTTTTGTTTTAATATTTATGCATCAATTTAAAGTAACTGTTCACAAGTTTGGTACATTTGGAAGAAACCCTATTAGACAGAACCACTTATGCCCAGACACACACCCACAGTGTGTCTTAAGTGCACGCCAAATCGATATGTATGAAGGCAAAATCAATATGTTGTAACCCCAATGCATATAAATCAATTTGAAGTATCTGTTGTGAAGTCAAACTATTTTAGAATGTACCTAAACAGCAAATACTTTCTCTGGCCTCTTATTAGAGAGACCTTGCACCCATGGAGTGGTCCTCTGTTTTATCATCTTGTGTGTTCAGAGATGGTGTTCTGCAGACTTTGATCTGAGACTTTTATATTTTTATTTAATCAGACTCATATATATTTTTCAAACCATAGACCTTTTTATTTTTGTATGTGAAAGTCAATTTGATAAATGCATATGAAGTCTTTAGCACAGACCTGGGCAAAATGCGGCCCTTGACCAGTCCATGTCTGGCCCGCAGAAGGCATGGTAAAACAATCAATACATATCATAGGAATTGTACTGTATAATACCTATTTTTTACATTTAAAGGAACAATTCACATGTGTGTGTCACATTACTGATGGCAGCAAACATAAAATGCATTAGTTTGTCATGTCAATGTGAGGGCGATGAACTAGATTTGCCCTACCACAAAAAAGCAAGCCCTTTTATTGATACTGCGTATAGTGGACACTGAATAGTTTTCATTTGGTAGCTCATCTTGAGAAGTTATTGGCCCTCCACAACAGTCCCAATGTGGCCCTTGGAAAGAAATATTTGCCCACCCCTGCTTTAGAGTATACTCAGTCCTATAACTCCACACCAATTTGACACAAAATGTGCAGTCACAGTGCCCTCAATTTACACCAAAGCTTCTTGCATCCCCAAAACTGTAAAATTTCCATTGGGAGCCTGTTTTATCAACAGCAGCCAGTCGTCTAGTGGACTTCCGACGGAGGATTATGGAGAGCTGCTGGAATGCCATCTCTGCTTCCCAGGCCAGTGAGGGGGCTTCGAGTCTTGCCAAACATGGGGAACAAAGGGATCAGTCCAGATTAGACACCTGCATACCAGACACCAGGGGGTACTGTCCCATAGAGAAACGCACTGGGCAGAGCTGTTTTGGGCCTAAAGATGAAAAGGCGGCCCCCAAAGGCTGACTATATGTGTCATGCTACGGTTAGCGCTGTTGTAGGAGTAGTAACATCATTAGCTGAGCACCAGAAGTATGCTGTACCATGGACAAATACAAAGTGGATCTGAGAGGAGAGATAACAACATGCTCTATTCAGTAAGCTATAAACCAGAACCAACTAAAGCTCATTTGTTTAAATTGAGATACACAATAGCAACTAAATGTAGGTAATGGCCCTAAAGATTCAAAACTCAAACTAGGAATCTTCTGGTTCAAGTTGAGTTTATATAAACCTCAAACAAATCTAGTCACAAAAGCCCTGTCCACATGGAGACGAGTAAGTTTCCGGTAGGGTAACTAGGCCTGTCCTGTCGTCCCCGACAGCAAGGTGTTTATCGGCGAAACGGTCCCATACGTCTGCTACAACTGTCACCAATAGGCACTTTTCAGACATTGTGTGATTTCTATGGTTTTAATATTGTTAACGGGCAATTAAGAGGCCTCGTCCCCAAACCATGACAAACATGGGAAGGGTCTATTTGACTTTTTTGATTTGTCTAGATGTTTGTGAAGAATCTTCTTTCAGTCTATAGGGGGCGCTATAGAGGTAACTGCCATCATATTAGTCAGATGTGTTCAGGGTCGGGGGGTAATTAGGTATTTCAGGAGAATCACTGTACCAACGCACCGACATGATTCCACAATATCGTCATTTCACCGATGTAATTAAGCCCAAAGATGATCATTTTATTTAGTTCCAGCTCTTATAACCCGCTGCACCCTGAAAATAACAACAAGCATGGCACTGCGCAGTGTTTTAGCGGCGCCACCAACGGGCCTACACACTACAGCAGATATTTTCTAAAAAGATGGCGAGATGTTTTTGAAACAATACTGTTTTTGTCTCTGTAGTCGATGGTTTACACTGTTGTTTGAATAGTAATACCGTTAGCTTAGCACCATAAGCTTATATCATGAACAAATATAGAGTGGATGTGACAGGAGTGATAACATTTACAATCTGTTGTGTGCTGTGAAGTTGGCAGAGCTGTGGAGGCTCACAGATGTCATCTTTAAGGGGGGTGTGGAGTGGCGTGCTGACTACAGGGGCTGTTCACTGGCAGCGTGCCACAGATGCCGACCACTGTCAAACAGCTAATGAGGAGGAAGAATGTAAAGTAATGCAGGTTTACTTCAAGACATTAGCTACTTTTTAAGCTAATGTTCATTGTATTAGTGGCAATGTTATGTTTCTGGCAATAATGATTGACTTTGCATAATGAAGGGAAAAGTAAGTGCGAGAAATAGTTAGTCTGTAAAGTGCAAACATATCCCCAATTATCCATGTCTGGGACAGGCACAATGATTTTGGTGCCTCGTGGGAATCCAGGACCTATCGCTCTAAAAGCAGGTAAACTAACTACTTCATTAAGAGTGAGCCCAAAATCTTAAATATTATACTAAAATATACTAGAAAATATTCAATACTCCACTGTAGCCAGAATGATTGTTAAAAAGGTTACTGCTATGGATTTTGTAACCACACCAACGCACAGAAAGTTATAAGCTGTCACTTACTTCCATTAAGTTCCAACTAGTTCTATTCCCAATTCAACTCATTTTGAAGTCATGCAAAATTAGGCATATTTCAACAATATTAAGCCCCAATAGGATCCCGTTCTCATGTTTTGCCAGACATTATATAAAACCGGCTTCCAACTGTCTTAAAATCTTTTCTTCCCAGATTCCTTCCTGCCCACACATTCATGAGCATGCAACAGTCTGTCCACTGTATCTCAATCTGGCCGGCGTCAGATAACACATCCTGCCAGCAACGCCTAAAAAGGTGACAAAAACCAGCCTTGCGACCCCGCTCCATAGCACTGACATCTACTCAACATTGACTATTTTACAAGCTTTGAAAAGGCATTACAAAAGACTATTCAGCTTAGCACACAAACGTGCTTTTTTTGCAAGCACACACTTCAACACTTCAAAAGGAACTTTGCCCTCGAACATCACAGGGCGGCATGATGGAGGCTGACTGCGGCAGAAAAGGCTGGTGTAGGAGAAAAGTGCGGTATGTCTTTGTGAGCAGCTTCCTCTGGGAACGCCGAGAGACCGGGGCTGAGATGCAGATGTGACAGATGGAGATACTAAAGGAAACAGTGCTGTGAGGTGAGATGAGAGCGAACTGAAGACGTGATGGTGGAAAAAAACAACCACTGGTCAAATTTAGAAAAGGTTGTGGGTGATAGCATGACAGCAGTAGGAAAATAACCGAACATTAAATAAATAAATACATAAATAAATAATAGCAATGTGTATTTAAGATGCAAACACTAAGTGACTAAACAAAAACAAAAACTTAATTTAAAAGTGTTACATAAAAGAAACTCGAAGGACTGGCCCTATGTCACAGTGGTAACAATGTTGTGCATGAACCCAAACTATGGATCCTTTAGTTATGCTCTTCAATGTGCATTAAAGCCTTTATATCTCACTATCTCTGAACCATACAGAATCCTCTGCTTTTGGATCCATACCAAAAACAAAATAATTTATGCTCGGCCATGACTGACCTTTCCAATTGCTTTTTAAAGATGTTGTTTTGCTCAAATGTAACCCACAGGTAGCCTATGCAGTCCTGTTTTTTCACATACATATTGTTTAAAGCCATAAAAATCAGTAAATCAAAGTCAATGCATTTCCATGTGATGGAAAAAACCCGGAAAGCGGCTTTAGAAACTTGGACGGAGATAAGATGAGAAGCAGGAGCAGATTGAACAGCTTGAGGTGCTTCTGAACAGTGAAGGGAGGATGGGCTATAGCTGGCTGTGTGTGTTTCTATGTGGGTTTGTGTGCATATGCCAGTGTGTGTTGGGATGTTGGCGACACACACTGGCGATGAGGTGCCTGGCCTGGAATGTACAAGCTCTCTACTACGTCAGCTGATCCTGAGACGCCTTTCACAATGCTCCGATGGAAAACACTGGACAGACTGAGCGACTGTTTTCCACCAGACCTCCCACAGACCTGGAGCCATGATAACACTGTAGGGTGGTGTGGATTAGTATTTTAGTTCTTTATCATTTCCGCAGTAGGCTATGACCTTTATATCTTAATGTAAACCTTTTAAAGATGAAATTCAAGCCCTTTAATCAGCACTTTCAAGTTCTATGTTTAGGTGTTTTCAAGCACCATACAACTGGATCAATGGCAAATGGAGTTTGGGGTATGGCATTACCATCCCTGGTGGTTGAAGTATGTCACTAAAAAGTCTGGACTTCAAATGCAGGTGTGAAAACAAGTTTGTGAATCTTATAAAATAATGTTCTCTGTGCGGACTTGGTGCAGACTTTGCAGTGGTGATCCCAAAATTGAAGAAAGTCATCTTTTGTACAGGAGTAGAGCAGAAACTTTTTATACATGTAAAAATTACAAATAGTATTTAAGTAGTTAGCTTCAACCTATATATGCCTACCTTAAATTGAGATGTTTATATTACTGTGCAAGTACATTTGCCCAAGTATCCTATATATGTGTAACTGTGCTATGTAAGGGCTCAGTAGTTCACCTACAGCTGTCTGACTGAATGGGACACTTCAAAGACCACAACAGGATACTGGCAGGGGCAAATTGCTGCAAATTTCATGGGAATTAACTTAAAAGGGTTCTTCTGACCCAAGACCAAAGCCTTGTTCACAGGGACTACGCTGATATATCTTCAACAATTAATACAAACACTCTATCATCTTCAGCTTTCCAGGGCTTGTATTTAAAACACAGACGGTTCACCTAATTAGCTCCAGCAATTTGATTATAAAACAAAGACATACCAGAACAAAAGGCAACAACAAATAGTAGCTCTATTTATGTGCTATCCAGAACAAGGCACGTGGGAGCTCTCGCTGGGCCGATTGTAAGCACACGTAGGAGAGGAAGGACCCCTACCAGGTGGCAGCTTCTGGGCAAAGGCGGGCTAACTGGCACTGAGCGCTAACCGTGTTCCCAAAACAGGATTAACACAGCCCGCTGCCCACAGAGGTCCAGTGTTCTCCATCTCGCTTTGTGTCCAAACAGAATAATCATGGTCGTAGTCCCCTGCATGCCAGGCCTATAAGTACGGATGTGAGGGAAGCAAATGAGAAGAGGAATAGACAAAGGAGGAATAGAGAGAACAGAAAAAGGGGAAGAGAAAACATTCCAAGTAGGAGAAGAGGGGAGTCTGTCTGCCAGCACACATCCACATGACTTTGATTTGAGGAATAGATAAGTCACCGTGCAAGCTTCCACGAGGTGTACGGTGTGGGAGTGATTTGCAAAGAGATTCCGTAGGTTTGTTTTAGAGACAGCTTATAAACAGTGTTCTGACCTTGCTTAGACCTGGTACTCAGATATGGAAGAGAATATGGATACATACAAGTATCCAGTTTAATCCACATTGGATATCATTTCAAGTCCAGACTATTGCAATGTGAAGTTGCAAACGCTGATGTAGTAACAAAAGAACAATCTCCACATTCAAAAAATTCCACAGTACATTTAATCAGACATGGATGGTTTAGGTTTGGAGCCAAGATCTTAACGTGTATATTGTCAAAAATACAGTTTAGGGATTCAAATTGGCAGGTGCTAAAAATACAGGAATGGCTTTGTGAAATATGTGACCTAAATATAAAAATTTTCTATAGGTGGTTATGTGTCAGAACAGAAAGTGAGAAATTCAGTGAACGTTTTGAAGTTCAATGTATGCAAAGTGGTTGCCAGTGTTATTGAGCCTGCTGGGAATTACCCCCACTGAGAATTAGGATCTTTGACTAGTTTTAACCTTTGCATTTGATTAATTTGACTAAAAATGTCATTGCATGCAGCGTTGGTAGGCGCCTTTCAAATGAAAAGCCTCCTGAATAGCATTTAGAAGAAATTAGGAAATTAGAAGCTTCGCTTTTAATGGGAATGGTATCCTGCGGCAGCTGATCATTTATCATATTAGTTGGAGAAGGTATCACACAATTTGAGAAGAGGTTGTGAATGAATGAAGTCTATCAGAGCTACTAAGCAGAATGCATCTAGGACAGAGCCGGGGTATCATTCATTAGGTATTAATATATATATATATATATATATAAGACTCAGAAGGCATGGTAACATACGGGGGGAAGTCAGACAGTTACAAAATTGTTAAATGGAGTATCTTTTGAGTTAGAGTGACCCTTTTTTACAGTGCAAATGTAAAAAAATGTAGGGGGCATAGCTCTATGTGCAAATTCAGTCTTTGTAAAATTTAAATTAGTTAAGTGAGGTTTGTTTTTTTTGCTTGCAGCTTGAGTAGTGTCTACACGTCCTTCCTGTGCTACTGTGAGTTCTCTCTGTATACTCTGCCTCCTACCATCCAAAGACATATATCTATCCGAGAATTGATGACTCGAAAATGCTTAAATTGGAAGAATAAGTGCAACCATGAGTGGCCATTCTCCATAGTGTGTTCCGCCTCAACAGAACAAACACTCATAAGCAAATTGCATTCCATTCAAAATCACATTAAAGACTTTTTATTTTTTACCACCTCAACTTTTAAGAAAAAAGTATAAAGGTTCAATGGATGAGCTGCAGCCTAACTGTGAAGGCGGTGCTCCGGTTGAGGGCTCACAGCAGCCAGATGATGAAAGACTTCATTCATAGACACTGACAACAAATAGATTCTTCTCCAGCTACAGTTCTCTGATGCTGCCCCTCTGAGGACAAAGGACAATACATTTTGAATGCCGCTGTTCCGTATACGCACCGAACTACTATGTACCCACCATCCAAATCTTACCGACAGGGCATGACCGGCAAAACAAATCCAGAGACATCTCGCAAGCTTGGAGGCTTTTATCATTGTTTGGTTATCAGCCGGGATCACGAGATATGCATGGGAGATTAAATTAGCATGCTAATATATTTAAATGCATCGTCAAAGTGCTTTAGAAGTATGTAAAGTATTTCTCCACAAACTCCTGGTGCTTTACAGTGACAAACGTTTTTTTTTTCCATATCGAAGCCCGGATTGAAAGCATTTTTCATTGTTGACAGTTTGAGGGTGTCACAGGACAAAGAAAGAATGCTTTTTTCATTTTGGAGAAGAAAGAGCATCAGGGTCTCATCACAGACAGGAGAACGTATGAGGAGGGTTGCGGAGACAGAATAGCAACAAAGTGAAGAGTAAAAAGGAGAGGGTTTAAGAATGTTAAAAACTAGCTAGACATCAACAGCATCATGGGCAGGGAAGACAATGGTGGATTCCTAAAGGCTATTAAGAATTCTCGCTCTTTTTTGTTGATCTGATGTTTTCCGGGCACCTTTCTACGACATTGTTGCTGCTAAAATAACGTTCAATTTAATATACTAAAAAGCAGCCTAATGTCTTTGCCAAACATACATTAGCATCTTAGTACAAATTTGGAAGTGCAGCAAAATGTATGCATGGATATTCTTAGTTGTTGTTTTTTTTTCAAAAGCTGCTGTGGCTAGTCATTTTAAAACATTAGTAGCTAATTAATGGTTTTACTAGCCTTTCTTTGCATTTTCCCCAGCTAATTGAGAAAAATCACTAGCCCGTACTAAAAAAGTCTGCATGGCAATAGGTATGCAAATAAATCAAAGTGGCCAAAGTGGCTAGTGAGAGTAGAATTGTAGCCAAATCTAGCCAAAATTAAAATCTACCAGCTACCAGTTGACTGGTGTTAATGCCATGTCATGCCTTCCTCCTAACCCTTTTTTAGGTAGATCACAGAACATTTTTTATGTTATCCAAGATGCATATATGAACATAAAGTGGTACTAATTGGGCCAGTGGTAGTCACCTTACATAAAAAGAACTTCTAAATGAACAAAATGCTTAAAAACGCTTCTCATATGTTGTACAAAGCTAATAGTAATTTACCAAGATAGATGACAGGTGTCATGTGAACTCAAGGATTTACTCTCTTTTTTATTTCAAATGGCAGCTCAATTTGTGTTGACAGATTGCTTCAAATATGATTGATTTCTCATATAGAAAAATACCTCACTCTCCTCCATTCAGTGCAGGGGAAACACATGCCTCTTCATTCATCAACCTGACCTATACTGACCCAGGCTGTGACATACTAGTATATAATCTACAGATAATCCAAACAGAAACTACAATATTTCTGAATAATCATGTGGAACAAAATATATTGAGCTCATATGCAAAACTTTTACACCCACCCCAGCAGTGTGGGTTTGAATCTAGACCACAATAGATTACTCAATAGCTCTTCCTGCTGTGTCTACTGTCCCATCCAATAAAGTAAAAAAAACATAAAAAATATCACACTAAAGGACTAAATCAGGATTAGATCAGGATTAAACCAACTAAAACAGAACTACACTGGGTTTGATACATGATACAGTTTTCCAAAACCACCCTGGAAAAAGACTTTATATGGACATACAGCATATTTGTGTAGAGCCCTTGCATACAAGCTGCTACAATATGCCAAGTACTAAATCCAATAAACAATCAACTATGTGAAGTATGTGAACACAATTACATGTAAATAAATGTAACTAATACTTCTTAATAAAGGCACTTTTTAATCTCCATTCCTCAGAGATCACTGCATATTTCCACCACTGTCTGTCATTATGTACACCATACTTGACAACCAAGAATAGACCTTATTACATTTACTGAATCTGCTGACACATAGGACAATGCAACCACTGAAACACTCATTACTCAAGTCTGTCCGCTGCTATATCTAAAAGAACGAAAGAAATACAGGCATGACAAGTAGCTCGTCAACTTGCGAGCGTTTCATTAGAGTTTCAATTACCTGGGTGCTGACAGTCCGCGTCCCGTCAGAGGCTTCCACTGTCAGGTTGTAATTTGATTTCTGTTCTGCGTCCAGGGGTCTGGCTACGATCAGGGTCCCGCTGGCCTTGCCCACGTCAAAGCGGCTGTCATAGTTACCACCTGCGGAAGGATTTTTCATAAACAAGAAGAGAGACAAAAAGATTAAGCCGGTGCTGATTGTATTACAAGGTTATTTAAACACAAAATGGAGGGAGTGATGTGGAAAGGCAAACAGTAATATTAAAGTGTGCTGATGGCTAGATAGCAGCAATAGGGCTTGTTTGTTTAGCGATAGCGTCATACTGTTAGCCGCTGAATGTAAAGTCAATTGAATGGCTACAAACAGCTATATCAATGCTAATAATGAAAAGACTAACAAAGGCTGACACCATATTGATAAAATGTTTAAAATGTGATACTGGGGAAATGTTTACGTAAACGGGGTATAACTAGGTGTGGGCGATATGGTAAAAATATAATATAACTTTCATTAAGATCATGATTTCGATTCTTAGTTGACTTTGTATTTTTGTATTACACAGTAAACTATTGCTGTCAGTGTCTTCAGGAAACCTTTCTAACTACAACTCCAGTGTACATTCAATCCATCCAGTGTTCATCATAATACTTAATACGATATTTTTAATTGATATGAACACTGGCATTGTTACATTACAGCATAAATGAATGCACTGCATCATGATTCAGTGATCTTCTCAGATTGAGCCGATTGTCATAACATCATACCACAATTAGATTTTTATCGCCACATCGCCCACCCCTAAGTAAAACACCAGAAATCAACCCAACTGTCGAAAAATAATATGGTTGATAGTGAATAAAACAGATCCTAAATAACAAAATGCAACAAAGATGTATGAAAAACGATCCAAACTAAATTATGGAAATAATAATAATGAAGCACAAAACAATAAAAAAACACATAAAAAAGAGAGCTAGAGTGCAATATTACAATCAAAAGAGTAATAAAAATTTAAATCAAAATAAGAGACAAAATCATGACAATAAGAGCAAAAGGAACAAGGCAGAAAAATACCTACATTACAAAAAATATTTACAAAAGAACTAAACTAATCTGAAACTCAACAAAGAAGATGCTTGATCAAAGCCCAAAAAACAAATTAAACCGTGAGCGACCAAAATATTACTGCGCCGTCCCAGTGACGGCCGAACAGATACTCCATTGTTCGTCAAAACCTTTCATTGCATAACAGCCATCACATGCAATTAGCAACAAACCCAAAAGTATGAAGATCAAATATACAGACTGTACAAAGCAGACTAAAAAAAGATATGGAATGCTTTAGGATCTGCTCGGCTCTAATTCACACAACGTAAGGGACATGTTTTCCTTGTGAGAGTTTGAATCAGGTCACGGGTGCGAGAGGGGAAAAAAGTGGCCCAGTATCAAGTCCTTTGTTACGACACAGTCAAACCCACAAGCAACAAAAACCAGAAACAAAAACACAGTATATGGGATGATGTGGGAAGACAAGTACAGCCTATGAGGAGATCCCAGCAGCTAGCTACCTTCGGCCGTACAGTTGTGGTCACAAGCCATCTGAAGGATGTAAAAGAGCTCGGAGTCCTCTGTACCGCCTAGCACAGAGCATTCCAGAGACAAAGAGGGGAGCAGTAACAGAGCACACAGAAGAGAAAGAAATGTGTCAGTAAAAGATTCATTAGAGGAAGGATGGGTGAGGAGGAAGAGGAGGAAGAGGAGGAACATTAGTGTAGTTTAGAAGTTAAAGGCACACTGAACTACTTACAAATTGTGCAGTAATCATTCACACGAAAAGTCTTTCATTGTCTCTACTGAAGAAGATCAGTCTAACTAAATGAAGGGCATTCAACTCACATGGACTATTTCACATTTCGAGATTCTGTGTTTTTTCATTAGCGTATATTGCACAAAAACACTGTAGATCAGCTTCAATCCACACATTCTAGATTGTATTTGAGATTTTTTTAAATTGTATCAATGTGAAATAGTGTGTGTGAGTTGAATGCACATATTTCTAGTTGGACTGATCTACTTAAGTAAACTGAGACAATGAAAGGTTTTTGTGAATGTTACACTTTTTCAGTGTATTCCAAGGGTTACACATTTAATTTTATTTAGTTTTATTAGCCTATAATTATCAAACTGTGTCACCATGTCTTGCCTGTTTTATTCACTTTGTGGCGTGTTGAGCGAGGATTAGGAGTACAAATGGGCCTTGAGCAAATATATCCTACAGGAGTTTAAGTCATGTTGTTTGTGAACAAAACAGTAAGACTAACTCTACATTGAGCATAATATAATAGAAATGTGCAGTGCATTAAATGAGTAAAACCCTATTATTTTATGTTTTTGGGGCATCTTCTATTGAAACTTCCGGGTTGCTGTTTAGTTAAGACTACGTACTGTATATAAACAGAGCATCTAAGTATGTCTAGTGTGTGTCATGTATGTTAGAGCTTAGTTTGGCTAGCAGGTGATGCATACATTAAATTGAAAAGGTTTCTGAAAGAGAAGAATAGAAGATTAGATACTTTAGTAAAGAACTTGCTGGTTAGTGCTACCACAATTCAATAAAAGAGTGCATTTTCACTCAAAAAAAAACAACAATCGGCAACAGGAGATCTTTTTTTACCTGTGATCTCAAACCACACTGGCACTTCCGAAGATTCAGTGGCGACTACACCGACCATGTGTGCCACTGGGTCACTCTCCATGACCGAGAACGAGAACGGGGACTCCTCAAACTGAAGTGGGGCAGCGTCGGCTGGGATTTGAGGTCTGGGAATCCACTCGATGTGCAGACGGCATGTAGAAGATTTCTGGGGACGGCCATTGTCCACTGCTTTTATCTGAAAGAGAAAGAGAAAGAAAAATGGTGGTGGCACAGTTACTGACGGTTCATTTGTTACAGAATACAAGTCTAGAAACTATCCGAGGGATACCCACAGCCTGCATTTATTACACTGGTGTATGGCACAGTTTTAAATGCTAGTCCTATATTTAGCTGTAAAGTATTATTCATTAAAACTATATTTAACTTCCTTGTGGCCCATTCTGATCCCCAGACCTGTGCTGTCATCCCCGACAGCAAGGTGTATATCGGTGAAACAGCCCCATACGTCTGCCCCATACGTCTGCCCCACACTTCTGTCACCAACGGGCACCTTAATAAGACATTGTGTGATTTTTAAGGGTTTTAATATTGTTAACGAGCAATTAAGAGGCCCTGCTTCCAAACCATGACAAACATGGGAAGGGTCTATTTGACTTTATTGATGGATGTTTGTGAAGAATGTTTTTGCCAAATTTTGTGAAATTCCCTAAAACTAAATTCTTCTTTCAGTCTATAGGGGGCTCTATAGAGGTAACTGCCATCATATTGGTCAGATGTGTTCAGGGCCGGGATGTAATTAGGTATTTCAGGTTTGAGCCTAATCGGGCAAAGTATGTGCAAGTTAGAGGCTGTCAAATATACCTGACCTCCCAAATTCAATTCAAAATGGCTGACTTCCTGTTTGTTGTAGG